>JASEKS010000296.1:0-125464 GCA_030770415.1 Pleoardoris graminearum
TATATTACTAAATTCTATTTTAATATACTACGTAATATAAACTAATGGGAATCTAACTACTAAAAAAAAAAAAAAAAAAAGTATATATAGCTTTTATAGTATAAAGCGTTAATATATAATTTATATATAAAAAAAAAAAAAAAAAAAAAGAAACGCCCCTTATAGATATAATAAAAAAAAAAAAAAAAAAAAAAAAAAAAATAAAAACAAATAAAAAAAAAAAAAAAAAATAATATAATAACTTTTTTTTAAAAATACTTTTTTTTAAAAAAAAAAAAAACCAATTAAAAAACAAAAAAAAAAAAAAAAAAAAAAAAAACAAAACCACCCCCCTTAAAACTAAAAAAAAAAAAAAAAAAAAAAAAAAAAACTTTTTTAAAAATACTCTCTCCTATATACCTTCTGTAGGGTAATTACTAAAAATATATAATTTTATTTACTATTACTCTACTATCCTATCTAATTAGATAGGTAACTAATTAATAAAGTTATATATAGTAGTATATTAACTATAATATAAAACTACTACTAGCTAGCCTAACGTTTTATTTTAGAATTTTAGTATAGCTAGTATATCTATACTAATTTTTAGAATCTAAAAACTCTAATAAAACTTTTTAATATTTAAGCCTAAATACTAGCCTTTTAACTACTTTAATTTTATTACTAATTTTACTTACGTAAGCGAATCTATTCTATTTACTTAAAGCGTTAAAGTAGTAGTTTACTTTATAGTAAAGGGAATTATAATAGTAAAAGTAAACTATTTACTATTTTACTATAAAAAAACTAATACTATAATACTACTACGTAACTAAATATAATATAAAATATTCTCTCTTTTTATTTTAAGTATTTATTTTTAATATATCTATAATCTACCCTCTATATAACTAATAATAAAAAAAAATTTTTCTTATAAAAATACCTAAAAATATATATATATAAATAAAAAAAACCTATTTATATAATTTTATATTATTATAACTATATACTACCTACTATATATATACTAACCGAGAACCCTTTTTATAATATATAAATATTATTATAATTATATATTTTTTATTATACTTATTTTACTATAATATACTCTACTATACTATTATTTATTTATAACTACTAATAACTACTTTTATACTATAATACCTTTTATATATATCTTTTACTTTATAACTATTAATTAAAATACTAATTAAATAATTAATTAAAATTATAATATAATTACTACTATACTATCTCTCTAATATAACTACTCTTTATTAAGTATCCTCTTTTTAAAATACTATACTATTTTTATTTTATAATATATCCTTTATATCCTCTACATACTTATATATATACTTATTATTATAATATATTCTCTCTATCTATACTTTTAGTAATACTTATTTTTAGTTTATATTTACTATATTTAATATATACGTATAACTTTCTAACTACTTATATAGTATATTACTTATTTTTTTTTACTTTTTAATATTTACTAATTTAGATAAACTAACTACTATAGTTTACCTAAATAAATTTTCTATATAACCTTTTTTAGTATTAAAATAAAATAAGTAAATAAAGAACTATTATATTATATATACTAAATTTTTTAGTAAATATCCCTTTATAATTTTTTATATAACTATTTTTTACTTTATACTAATTTTTTATAATACGCTATTTACTAATATACTAATTTTTTTACTATTTACTACGTAAATCTATACTAACTGCCCTAGCCCTATCTTTTTAGTAAATTTTATATTATTACTTTTCTCTTTAATACTATATTTTTTTTTATAAACTAGATTACCTATTACTATAAACTAAATTAATAAATAATAACTAAACTTATAGACACTCTCTGTAGTTATAGTACTAATAGTAAAAATAAAAAAAAAAAAAAAAAAAGAGAAAGAGTCTTTTTTATAACTTTCTTTTCTAAAAATATATAATCTCTTTTAATATTTTTCTATAAGCCTACTATATTATCTATAAAAGTTATCTCTTTTTATACTTATACTAATACCTACTTTAGTAACCTTTTTTTTAAAAAATTATATATAATAACTACTAAGTTTTAAAATACTATTTTACTATTTTATTTTTTATAAATCTTACTTTCTAGATCCCCTATTAACTAATTAAATATATAATATTTAGTAGGTTATTATAAAAATAAATTTAGCTAATTAGTCTAACTTATAATTACTCTTTAGTATAATTAGTATTTTTATATTAAAATTTTTTATTAAAAATCTTATTTCTAATTTATAATTTTATTACTTTATCTCTTAGCTGTTTAATCCCTTATAAGACTTTACTTAATTAAAGTAAATCCTATTTTTAGAACAGTAGTTTACTTTATAGTAAAGAAAATTATAATATAAAAGTAAACTAAAAGTTACTTTTTTACTTTTATTTTAATAAAAATATTATTACTACGTAAAATCTCTCTAATACCCTTTATACTATTTTTTAAAAAGTCGTCCCTAATATAATCTAATTTTTAAAATAACACTATACTAAAAAAAAAAAATTAAAAATAAAATAGAAATAAATAAATATATATAAAAAAAAAAATTAATTAAATAATTAAAAATAAAAAACTATAGTAATCTAACTAATATTACTCTATTTTAATTTTAATAGAAAAAAAAACTTTATCTTTCTTTATTATTATAATACTAAAAACAAACCCTTTTTATTATTATATATATATAACTTTACTAAATAGACTTTATACTTAATTATATATAATTTTTATTACTACTTTTTAATACCTCTATACTAATATAGTATATATAAATATAAAACTTTTATTTATTTTTTAAATAATTTAACGCCTCTATACTAATATTAATTAATACTCTTTTATACTTTACTAATTAATATTTAACGTAAATTATATACTATATTTTATTTAGTTTTATACTAATATACTTTTAATTATTACTATTTACTATAATATCTTTACTTACTTAGTCCGCCCCTTTTCTTTCCTTTACTAAAATATAAAAAAACTGCTAGTATACTAATTTTTTTTTAGGCCTAAATACTAGCTAAAAAAAAGCGCTACTTTTTTCTCTATAAGAACTAAATATCTTTAGCTAACTCTTTACGTAATTTTTTAAGATTCTTTTTACTAAAAATTTTTTTATATTTAGTACTAGTAGTATAAGTATTCTTTATTTAAAACTTTAACTCTTTATAGACGGCGCCCTTTTTATATTTAAAAATACTAATTTATCTAGTTAAATCTTTTTTTTTTTTAAATAATTTATTAATTTTATTATATTTAGTACTACTAATCTTTTTTTTATTAAAGTAATCTTTTTCTTTTCTTTTAATAAGAGACTTATATCCTCTATTACTTTAAATAGTAGTATTTTATAATAAATATATTTTTTTATACTCTAGCACTATTAGCTTTACTAAAATTAAAATATTTTTTATTTACTATTTTACCTATTATAATATCTATTAAATTTTTTCCTATTATTAAATTTATTAATATAACTATTACTTTATATATTTTTTTTATATTTATAATATTTTTAAATACTATACGTCCCGTAGCTATAACTAAAAAAAAAAAAAAAAAAAAAAAAAAAAGTAATAATAATTTAATATCTATTCTTAGTTCTATATACCTTTTTACTAAATAATATTTATGTAAAATAACTACTAAGTTTAAAAATATTTTTTAATAAACTTATTTTTTAGTATTTTACTTTTAAGGGTTCTATTAGATAAAACTAAATCTATATACTATAAAATATAGCTATAAAGGTAAATACGCCTAGCTAGCCTAAGTTATAATTACTCTTTAGTATAACTAGAGTAATTCTACTTATTAATAGGGGCTAAAAATTCTATTAACTTTTTAGTAACTATTTACTAGTAATACTATTTTTTAGTTATTTTAATTTTATTATTATATTTACTTACTAAGAGCTAAACCGCCCTAGACTTAATTAGTTTAGGGTAATAGTTTATTTTATAGATAAAAGGAATTATAACTATAAAATATAAACTATTTATAACTTTACCTAAAATAGTAATATATTTAATAATAATATAGCTACTCTATTATAGCTAATTATTATATAATTATTTCTCTAGCTATACTAAACTAAAATAAAAAAATAAAAAACTATATATATAAACTATACTTTAGAAATTAAACTATTTATTAATTTTATAATAATATAAGGTATATATCTAAGATACGCCGCAATTTTTAAGATTTTATAAAAATTATTATTCTTATTATAAGTAATAATTATAGGGAAATTTTACCTTAAATAATACTTTTATAAATACTTATCTATTATATTAAAAAAGTCTTAATATTCTAATACCTTATACTAATATAAAATACTACTATTTCTAAACTTTAGAAAATTTATATTATTTAAAACTATATAGCTTATATTTAAATAATAATTGTTTAAATTCTAAGTATTTATTATTATAATTAGTTAATCCCTAATATATACTACCTATTTTATTTTCTTTTACTATAACTAATCTACTAAAATTAAAAATACTAGTTAATAATAATTACGCTTTATATTCTCTTTTTATTAGCACTTTACCTTTTTAAGTAATACTTAAGGTATTAATACTAACGTTAAATTAATTTATCGATTACGCCTTACTAAATACTTTTTATTTATAAAAAAGGCCTTAATATTATTATAGTTTAATATATATGCCTATAAATCTATACGTTTTAATAATTATTTTATCTTTTTTTTATTTAGTATATTTAATACCTACTTAAATATCCGCTTTTTTATTTTTAACGTAGATAACTTTTTAATATATATTTTAAATATAATAAAATTCCCCTTTTTTATATAATAACTTTATATATTTTTAAGAAACGCCTTTAACTACTAAAAATAATATAAAGCCTTTAAATTTATTATTAATATATTTACTATACCCTTTTTATTTTAAATAAATAAATATTCCCGTTTATTTTACTAATATATATAATTTAGAAAATAAAGTACTATATAATAATAAAGCGTTTTATTCTAATAATACTTTTATATACTAAATACCTTTATATTCTTAAATAATAATACTTTTAACTGCTTATAAAATAGCTTTATATTTTTAATTTTTAACTTTAACTACGTAATAAATAACGTATATACCTATATATAAAAAGACTTTTAACTACTTCTACTACGGGCTATAATAGAACCCTCTTTATTTAACTTAGACTTTTCTAAACCTAACTTACTATTACTTATATTAAATCTCTCTACTAACCTCCTGTTACGGATTTTAAAAACTAACTATTTATTAAACTTATTTAATAGTCTAGATACTACTAATACCTCTTTATAAAACTATTTTACTCTATTAATACTTATTGTATTTATTCTATTTAATTATAATAATAACTTTCTATTCTATAGGTTAGCCTTTCTAATTTATATATTTTTAAATATATAATTTATATATAGATAATACTAAGCCTTAATTACTATTTTATAAGTCTATTTAGTGCCGCTTTACTATCCTATTTTTTTAGTAATACTAGTCCCTAGCTATTTACTCTTTTACTAAAACTTACTTACTAAAAACTAAACTACCCTAGACCTAATTAGTCTAGGGCAGTAGTTTACTTTATAGGTAAAAAAAATTATAATAATAAAAATAAGCCATTTACTACTTTACTATAAAGAATTTAGTTTAATAATAACTATTATATAATAATATTTTTATAATATACTACTTATATATAACTACTATTTAACCCTTTTCCCCTTGTAAAGAAATAATAAAAAAAAACCTAATCTAATTTTTTTAATATAAAATTTTATCCCTACTATATTCCTTTAAATAAAATCTCTATTTTATTTTTTTTATTTTACCCCCTCTACTTACTATATATAAAAAAGATATACCCTAAAATAATATAACCTCTTCTTTCTTCTCTTATAATAAAACTACACAAAAAAAAAATCTATATATATAAAAAAAAAAAAAAACTATAACTATAATAACTATTTTACTAATCTAGTATAACTAAATATAGCCGTTATTCCCTTCTACTATAGCTAAAACTATAATAAATAATACTAAAATCTTATATTAATAAACTACTATATTTTTTATTTATTTTACCCTCTACTACTTAGCTTAATAAGAAAAAAATTAATATAACTACTATAATAACTATTACGCCTATACCTATACTCTTATAGGCTAGAGAACTACCTTATATATAAAAGATTAAATAGTTATTTAGTATATATTAACTATTTTTTCTCTTTTTAATATAAATTATTTTATAACAGTAGTACCTTACCTATAACTACTTAAAGTAATTTAAATATTAGTTTTACTAAATATATATCTATTAAAGACGTTATAACTATATATAATAAACGCTAATCTACTTTCTTTTCTACCTCTTATATATAGTAATAAATAATATATTTATAACTACTCTTATAACTCTATAACGTAAAACTACTCTTAACTACTAAATACTATTGCCTCTTACTACCCTTTAATAAATAATACGCTATACTTATAAACCGCTTCTATAATATTATTATAAATAAACTTATTTAACTATAAAAATACTTTTACCTAATACCTATACTTTACGTAATTTAATAAAAAATTTAATTTTATTTTAATTTTTTTAAACTATTTAAAGGAAACCCCTACTAGCTATAACTTAACCTATTAAAAAAAAATATATTTTATAATTTAACTCTATATACTACCGCAACTATATAAATTAATAAATTTAAAAAAAATATTTTTTAATACTACCTACTTCTAAACTATAAATACTAACTTAAAAAATAGTTTACTTTTAACTAATTCCGCTATCTTTGTAAAAAGAATAAAAATAATAAAAAAAAAAAAAAATTTTATTCTAGACCTATCTACCTTTTATAGCTTTTTTTTTAAATAATTACGTATTACTAATACTAAGCGTTAAAATAATACTTTACTATTTTACTTTTTAAAATTTTACTTTTTAGGTTCTAAATAACTAATTAATAAGTTATATTTAGTAAAATAATAATTATAGTGTAAAGCTACTATTACAGCCTAACTTACTATTATTCCCTAGTATATAATAGGCTCTCTAGCTATAATAGGATTTTTTAAGGGCTAAAAACCCTATTAAACTTTTAAATTTTACTTTTTAATACGCTAGTCTCTAACTACTTTAATTCTATTACTAGCTTTACTTACTAAGAGCTAAACCTGCCCTAAACTTAAATAGTTGGGGCAGTGGTTTACTTTATAATAAAAAAAATTATAATAATAAAAATAAACCACTTTACACTTTACTATAAAGAATCTAGTATTAAAATACTATTATATAATATAATCTCTTAAGTACTAGTTTTATACTAACACTACTATAGCCTTTTTTAATATAATAATATTTTATAATTAAAATCTCTTCCTTTTTTACTCTATATATATCTCTTTTAATAAAAAATTATTCCCTCTATAATAATAACTAATAATATTAATTACACTATATCTTACTATCTAAATAACTCTTTTTAATAAAATAAAAATAAATCTTAAACTAACTATATACCTATATATAAACTAATTATATACTTATATATAAATAAACTATAAATACTACTATAATATATCCGTTATACGCCTTTACTAATAATATAACTTATTATACCCTTTTAAATCTCTAATTATACGTCTTATAATTTTAAACCGTACTTAACCCTTAACTACTACTTATAAATATAACTTATAAGCTATTTTTAATATATATTTATAACCTAAATAACTATAAAACTACTTTTAATAAATTATATTTACTAACGCCTTTATATTACTATAAATAAAACTTTTAATATTTAACCTTTTATATATTTTTATTTTACTAAATATAACCCTTTATATTAAAGGTATTAAATTTTTTATAACTACCTTAAGCGTATCTTATATTAAATTAATAAAAATAATATAACTCTATAGTAACTTTAACGTATATTTATTTTAAACTATTAATCTAATATAAGATAATATTTTACTAATTTTACTTTTTTTATATACTTAGTATATACTATAATCTCTCTCCCTATAATTTTTTTATACTTATTTACTTTTAATACTAAAATACTATACTATACCTCTCGTACTATTTATATAATATATAATATTTATTTTATATTTTTATAATACTATATTTAATTAAATCTAACTATATATATTTAAAAGAAAATATTTACTATTTACGTAATTTAAAAAAAATTATATTTACTTCTTTATCTCTAAAAAGCTAAAAAGTGGCACCTCTACTTTTTATAATTTAATTTATTAAAAAAATAGTACCCTCTACCGCTTCTTTAACGCTTATATTATTAATAAACCTTTTACTAGCTTTATAAACGTAAATAAAACTATTATTTTTTTATTAATTTTATTCTAAATTTTATATAGCGACTCTAATACTATTTTTATATAATAATTTTTTATTATTATTTTTAACTATACTACGTACTAACTAAAATCTACTACCTAGTAAACTACACTAGATATAAAAAAAAAAAAAAAGCTCTTTTTTTATTTACTCTCTAGTCTTCTCTTCTAAAAATATATAATTTTATTAAGTACTACTTTACTATTTTACTTTTTATAAGTAATTAACTAATTATAGAAACTACGTTTAGTAGGGCGTTAATTATAAAATAAATACTCTAGTATAGCCTAACTTACTATTATTTTTTAGTATATCTAGCCCTTTTAGTACCTATTAGAGACTAAAAACCCTAATACTTTTTTAAGATATTAGTACCCTAATATACTAATCTTTAATACTTTAATTTTATTGCCGTATTTACTTACGTAAGCTAAACCTATTTTAAACTTAAATAGTTAGAACAGTAGTTTACTTTATAGTAAAGGGAATTATAATATAAAAATAAACTACTTTTAGTTTTACCTAATTAAGAAAAACTTTATATAATAAGAATTCTTACTTTTATATACTATTTTTTTATAAAATAATACTACTTTTTTTATAAAAACAACACTATTATAACTAAATATTTTTTTATTATAATAATACTCCTTTCTATAATATACCTTCTCTATATAAAAAATACTTTAAAAAGAAAAAAAAAAAAATATAAATCTATAAATTTATAATACTAACTACTTTTTATTCTACTATAAAAATATAGTTTTACTTAACTTATACTACCTCTATAGTAAAATATAATATATTTTATATTATAACTAAACTCTTGTATATAACTTTTATTATATAAAATAAAAATAATATAACTATAGTAAATTAAGCGTAACTATTATACCCGTTTACTATAGTTTACTATTAACTAAAAAAAGTCTATAAAAATACGTTACACTTATAATAAACTAAGTATTTTTAAAACTAAATTTTACTAAATACTATTTTTAACGTATATAGAAAATGCCTTTATAACTAAATTTTTTTAATTTAAAATAGTTATTTTTTAAATAACTTTTAATTCTCTATAGCGCTAATCGCTTTTCTACGTAAAATTTAAATATTTTTAAAAAATTTAGTACTACTAACTATATAAGGAATACTAACTTCTTAACTACTATACCTAATATATTTATTATTAGTTTTACTAATATTATAAACTCTTATAACCTTTTACGGACACTCTTATTACTAATAACTATAATAAAATAAAAACCTCTTAACTTATTAAAAGAATTCTACTCCTATACTTATATATATATATTATAATTCTCCTCTCTACTACTATATAAGATCTCTTAAATACTTTTATAATTTACTACTATTTTATTATCTTTCTATTCTAGGCTATATAGTATATAATATTTATATAATAATTATATAATACTATATATCTATTAGTCTCTTAATAATACTATTTAAAAGAAGATACTTATTGTTTATATAACCTAATAATAATACTAACTCCTTTTTTATTTTTTAAAAAAATTTTAATAGAATATCGACTAGTTATATATTTAGTTAATATACTAATATAATTTTTAATTTACGTTTACTCTACTATTACACTAAAACTAAATAAACTAATTTAAAAAAACTACTCCTCTATACCTTTTTTAAGGCTATAAGATTTTATAACTCTTATAGCTATTTCTGTAACGCTATTCTTACAAAAATAATAAAAATAAAAAAAAAAAAAAAAAAAAAAGACTCTTTCTTTATTACCCTATATTATATAGACTAAATACTAAGTTTTTAAATACTACTTTACTATTCTACTTTCTATTTATTTTACTTTTTAGGTTTTAATTAATTATAGAAGCTATATTTAGTAAAATACTAGCTATAAGCGTAAATACTTTTAATTAGTTTAACTTTCTATTATTTCTTAGTATAATCGGGTACTTTATATTTATTAGGGGCCTAAAACTCTAATAAAATTTCTTTAATATTTCTTTTAAACTATATTAGTCTTTAGTCTCTTATCTCTATTTACTATATTTACTTACTAAGAGCTAAACTATTCTAAGTTTAATTAGCTAGAGTAGTGGTTTACTTTACGGGTAAAGGAAATTATAATATAAAAGTAAGCTAATATTATTTTTTTAATTTTTACTTATTTAAAAATTATTTAATAATACTACTATATAAGATATTTTTACACTTTTATAATAATATTTATATAATTATCTTCTTTACTATAATCTAACCTTTAAAATAATACCTAAAAATATAAAAATATATATATTAAAAAAAAAAAAAAACTAAAAAAAACCTTATAATAACTTATAAATAAATAATAATATACTATAGTTAATTTAATTACGTAGTTATATAATAAAACTACTTTAAACTTATTATATCTATTACCCCCTTTTACTAAAAAATACTTTTTTTAGGAAATAGTCCCTAAAAAAAATTTTATAAAATAAATCTACGCCTACGCGTATTATATTTATACTTATATTTAATATAGTGTACCTATATACTACGCCTATATCTATATTCTACTCTATAAAAAAATAACCTAAAATTTAATAATTTAGATAATAATTATATACGTAATAATTTTAATTTTATATTATTTATAAGCTTACTAAAATAATTAATATCTTTAACTAACCCTTCTATTATAAAAGGTATTATTTTTTAAATAATTATTACTAAATACTCCGCACTTAAATCTGTAATAATAAAATAAAATTTTATTAGTTTATAATTTTTTTTATTAACTAATATTACTAAATATAAATTTTATAACTTTTAAAAAATATTTTACCTACTAACGCTATAATATACTTAATATAAAAAAAGACTATAAGTAGTTAATACTTTTTTATTTTTACGTATTAACTACTACTTTATTTTTTTTTTTTTAAATATCTAATATACTACGCTTATATAACGCTTTTATAATACTATTTAATTAAGTTAAAATTTTAATAAAAATAATTAAATTCTATATTAGATTTTTTATCTTCTATATAATACCGTAAAAATACTAACTTTTTATCTTTTTTTTTAAAAGGCTTTAAAGGTACTCTAACTGCCTATATTTTTATCTAGTATTTAAATAATATATTTATTTCTACTACGCTTTATACCTAAGATTTAACTAGTTATATAAACTCTATAAAGTTACTTTTTACTAATTTATACTTTTATATTTATAATACTACCTCTATTAGTAACTTTTTTAGTTTTATTTTATTTATACTTTTTAAATATTTAATATTTATTTTATAATATATTTACCGCGATATAGCTATACGCGTATATAAAAAAAAAAAAAAAAAAAACCTTTCTTTTAATATCTCTTTTTAGGTCTTACTATATATATTACTAATATTAAAATTTTTACTACTATTTTACTATTTTACTCCTTCTACTAGGTCTACTAACTAATTAAAATTTAAAACTTATTAATACTATTTTATTATTTTACTCCCTAGACCTCTATTAACTAATAAAATAAATAATATCTAGTAGGGTATTATAGAGCTAATATAGTTAATTAGCTTAAGTTATAGTTACTTTTTAATATAGTTAGTACGTTTTTACTAAAATTAAAATTAAAAACCCTATTAACTATTTAGTTACCTATTTTATAGATCTACTTTTTTAATTATTTATTTTTATTTATTATATTTACTTACTAAAAATTAAACTGCCCTAGACCTAATTAGTTTAAAGTAGTAGTTTACTTTATAAGTAAAAGAAATTATAATATAAAATATAAGCTATTTTATATTTTACTTAAAATAGTAATTTATCTATACCTATACTAGCTATTTTATTATAACTAATCTATTTACTACGTAAAATCTCTTAACCTCTAGCTATAATAATATATTATATATAATACTTACTATTCTACTAAAACCTATATTTAATTTTTAATAATTATTTTCTCCCTAACCTATCTATAAAAATATAATAAATATATATAACTAATATATAAAACTACTAAAATAATAAAAAAATAAAAGAATAAAATAAAAACTTTTTTTTTATACTATATAATTCTTCTACTATCTATTCTCTACTATACTTATTTTTAATATAATAATAACTATATAATAACTAAAAACTATTCTATTCTTAAAAAAAAAAAAAAACTAAAAAAATATTTTTTTCTAAAAATATTCTTTTATACTACTTTTTTTTTTTATATTTACTCTTTATCGTAATTTATATTACTAATAAAAACTAACTATTATAATTTACTAATAAAGTTTTTACTTTTTACTTTTTAATAAAACTTTTATTTTTTATTTTTTATTTATTTAAAACTCTTTTACCGTTAAAAAACCCTATAAAATAAAATAAAAAAAAAACTTTTTTTAAAGATAATTTACTAAAAAAACTATTTATTAAAAATATATTTTTTTTATTTATTCCCTGCGCTTCTACACTAACCTTACTTTTTTTACTAGCTAATATATTTTATAGCTATACTTAGAAATTCTTTAACTCTATTTATATTTATTTTAAATATTTTATTAACTTTTTTTTTTATTAATACGTACTACGCTACCGTCTCTTAAAGTTTTATATATATTTTTTTTAACTACGTCTTAAACTCTTTTTTTTAAGAAAATAAAAAAACTATAAGACTATTTTTATTAAATTCTTTTTATATACGCTTTAAAATATTACTTCTTCCTAATAACTACTTTATATAAAAATAAACTATTTATAATAATACTAAATACTAATTCTATAACTTATTTAGAATCTAATAGATATTTTTTTATAATAATAATTTTTATTAGTACCTATATACTTAGTACTTATAAAATAAAACCTATTTTATTTTTATAAAATAAGGGGAGTTGTCTCTATTTTTCTTTAAACTAGCCTATAGTTTATCTAATATACGCTTTACTATATAAAGACTACTAAAATTTTTTATTTTATTTTTATAATATACGTATCTACGTATTTATATATAAAATAAATAATATAAAAAAAAAAAAAAAAAGAGAAAATACTTTTTTAATTTAAAAATAATTTTTTTTAGCCCTACCGTACGTATTATAAAAGTTAAGTTTTAAAATACTATTTTACTATTTTATTTTTTATAAATAACTAATTAATTAAAAAGTTATATATAGTAGCGTAGTAATTATAGTATAAATTATATTAATTAGCCTAAAGCCCTATTTTAGAGCCCTAGTATAATTAGCTCTTTTAAGGTTTAAAGATTTTAGATAAAATCTTATCTCTAATCTATTATTTTATAATATTATTTTTTAGTAGAGTTTACTTTTTTACGTAGCTTTACTTACTAAAAGTAAATATTTTATCTACCTAATTAGCTAGAGTAGTAGTTTACTTTATAGAAAAAAAAAATTATAATATAAAAATAAGCTAAAAGTTACTTTTTTATTTTTACTCTAATAGAAATAATACTATTATATAAAATCTCTTTAATATCCTCTATACTATTTTTTAAAAAGTTATCCCTAATATAATTTAATTTTTAAAATAACACTATACTAAAAAAAAAAAATTAAAAATAAAATAGAAATAAATAAATATATATAAAAAAAAAAAATTAACTAAATAATTAAGAATAAAAAACTATAGTAATTTAACTAATATTACTTTATTTTAACTCTAGTAAAGAAAAAAACTTTATCTCTTTTTATTATTATAATACTAAAAATAAACTCTTTTTATTATTATATATATATAACTTTACTAAATAGACTCTATATTTAGTTATATATAATTTTTATTACTATTTTTTAATACCTTTACACTAACACGGTATATATAAATATAAAATTTTTATTTATTTTTTAGATAATCTAATACCTTTATACTAATATTAACTAACACCCTTTTATATTTTACTAATTAATACTTAATATAAATTATATATTATACTTTATTTAGTTTTATATTAGTATACTTCTAATTATTACTATTTACTATAATATCTTTATCTACTTAGTTTACCCCCCTTCTCTCCTTTGCTAAAACGCGGAAAAACTATTAGTATACTAATTTTTTTTTAAGCCTAAGTACTAGTTAAAAAAAAATACTATTTTTTTTTTATAAGAACTAAATACCTTTAGCTAACTTTTTATATAATTTTTTAAAATTTTTTTTATTAAAAATTTTTTTATATTTAGCGCTAGTAGTATAAGCGTTTTTTATTTAAAATTTTAATTTTTTATAGATAGCGCCCTCTTTATATTTAAAAATACTAATCTATTTAGTTAGATTTTTTTTTTTTTTAAATAATTTACTAATTCTGTTATATTTAATACTATTAATCCCTTTTTTATTAAAGTAGTTTCTTTTTTTTTTTTTAATAAAAGACTTACGTTCTCTACTACTTTAAATAATAATATTTTATAATAAATATACTTCTTTATACTCTAGTACTATTAGTTTTATTAAAATTAAAATATTTTTTATCTACTATTTTACCTATTATAATATCTATTAAATCTTTTACTATTACTAAATTTATTAATATAACTACCGCTCTATATATCTTTTTTATATTTATAATATTTTTAAATATTATACATCCCGTAACTATAACTAAAAAAAAAATAAAAAAAAAAAAAAAGTAATAATAACTTAATACCTATTTTTGGTTCTATATACCTTTTTATTAAATAATATTTATATAAAATAACTACTAAGCCTAAAAATATTTTTTAGTAAACTTACTTTTTAGTATTTTACTTTTTAGAATTTTACTAGATAAAACTAAATTTATATATTATAAAATATAGCTATAGAGATAAATACGTCTAGCTAGTTTAAGTTATAATTATTTTTTAGTATAGCTAGAGTAATTCTACTTATTAATAGAAACTAAAAACCTTATTAACTTTTTAGTAATTACTTACTAGTAATACTACTTTTTAACTACTCTAATTTTATTATTATATTTACTTACTAAGAACTAAACTACTCTAAACTTAATTAGTCTAGGGTAGTAGTTTACTTTATAAATAAAAAAAATTATATATATAAATATAAACTATTTACTACTTTACTATAAAGAATTTAGTATTAAAATACTACTACGTAATAATATATTTTATACTTTTATAATAATACTATTTTTACTATCTCTCTTACGTATATACTATAATTATAAAATAATATTTTACTATAAAAATATTTTTTTAAAAATAATACCCTCTCCATATTTTAAAAAAAAAAAAAAAAAAAAAAAAAATCTAAATAATATATTATTTTTTTATACTAACACTATACCCTCCGCACCTATACCTAATAATTAATAAATAATATATAATAACTAATAAGTTAATAATAAATAATTAATTATTTTTCGTTTTTATATTTCTACTACTTAGATAAACCTATAACTAAAAATAAAAAAAAATAAAAAATAAAAAAATAAAAAAATAAAAAAATAAATAAAAAACTTATAAAATAATTTTTTTAATAATTAAACCTCTACGTTAAGACCTAACTTATTTTAATAAAAATAACCCCTCTTTTACTATATTTATATCCCTATATAGCTATTTTTAATTTTATACTTTCTTTTAATTACGCTAAAAATCTAATAGTAAATAATAAAAATTTTTTTTATAACTATAAAAAAAAATATATATACTCTATTACACCTATTTACTATCCCTTTATAATACTAATTTAGTCGCGCCTATATAGTATTATTATATAATATAAAAATTTTTTTTATTACTTTACTATCTCTACTACTCCTAGTAGTTTATTATAAATATAAAACTATTTACGTATAACTATCTATACTTTTATATATATAAATATATTTCTATTTCTAATATAGGTACTTTCTTAAACTAAAATAACTATTTAAAATATATTCTACTACCTATAACTACTAATATCTACTTTTATATTAACTACTTTATAAAATATATTATTATAGATAGTAGAAACTCTACTATTTTAAATTATTTCTTTTTTATACTAAGACGTAACACCGCCTATACCTTACTACTCTCTTATAATACTATAAATTTTATAAATAAATACTAAAAACCTATTAATCTAGTACCTTTTTAGTATTTAAACTAATTTATTTTTTTTTTAAAATATTATTTTATAAGTGTAAAAAGCCCCCCTTTTTTTTTTAAATTAATATATGTATATTTTATATACGCCTAGTAATATTTCTATATAATATTTATATTTCTATACTCTACTATTTTATAAAAATAATAATACCGTAATAGTAATAAAATAAAAGCTATAACTAGTAGCTAAAGTAAAAGAAAAAAAAAAAAAAAAGTTTTTTTCTAATATATCTTTTTAGAACTTTTTTTATATTATATTAATACTAAAACCTACTCTACCGCTTTACTATTTTATTTTTTTAATTTTATTTTCTATAAGCTAAAAAAAATAAAAGTTTTATATAGTAGCGTATTAACTATAATATAAATACAGCTAACTAGTCTAATTTATAATTATTTTTTAGTATAATTAGCGCGTTCCCGCTAACTATTAAAAACTAAAAATTTTAATAAAATTTTTTTAAACTTTTTTTAAAAATTACCTATTCTAGACGCTTACCTCTATTTACTAGTATTTACTTACTAAGAGTAAATACCCTATTTACCTAATTAGCTAGAGTAGTAGTTTACTTTATAGTTAAGAAAATTATATAAATAAAAATAAACTACTTCGCGCTTTACTATAAAGAATTTAATTTAATATATAAAATATTTTTACTCTATAATACTAATTATTCTTTTTAATACACTAATATAATATAACTTTATAATATAATATATTTTTAAAAACACTACTTATATTAATAAAAAAAATAAAACTAATAAAAAACTATTAACACTATCTAACTATCTATTTCTAGCCTATACTAACTATTTTAGATAATTCTTTCTATATACTATAATTATTTTAATATAATAATTTAGTATATACTATACCGTATAAAAATAACACTTAATAATAATAATTATAATAATAATAGTAATTAATATATATAAAAAAAATATTACTAAAAAAAAAAAAAAACTTTTTTATATACTTATATTCCTTTCTAAATCTTCTTTACTATTACTAATACTTTTTTTAGTAAAACTATAATTATATTTTACCTTTTATATTAAAAAATAATTTTTTTTTATATAATCTTTTTTAGCGTACTTAATACAGATCCGCCGAAATCTATAATAATAATATTTAAAAAAAAAAAAACCGTTTATAATAAACTAATTATAATAATTTATAATATACTAATATACCCCTTTAACTTCTAGCAGCCTAACCAGCCCCCTTATAAAGAGTAAATATTATTTTATAATATATTATTACTAACACCTCCCGCGTTAATTCTGCTATAAAATATATATTTAAAAGTATAGGTAATATATTACTAAAAGTATAATACTACTATACTTTAAGTAATAGTAATATCCCCTAAAGCCCTATAACTTTTATACTATTTTAAAATCTTTTACTAGCTTTTTTAGTAATACTATTTATACTAAATATAAACTATTATATATAACTCTTTTACTAGTTTATACTATATATAATACGTATACGTAACTTTTATAATATTAATAAAAAATATAAATAACTAATACTATTAAATATTTTATTTATACTTACCTCTTATACGCTTTTTTAAAAACGCTAATTTTTTATTTATTCCCCTAAATAATAACGCCTTTTTATTAATTATTTTATTTAGAAATACTAACGACTCTATTTCTTAAGCCTATAACTAATTAGAAAATATAGTACTAATATACTATTTTTATACTAGTAATATTTATAATAATACTACTAACTTTATAAATAAATTCTCTCTTACTAGCCCTTTTTAGACGGCCTACTTTAATTATTTTTACTAACTTAACTCTATTTAAAAATAAAAAAAAATATTCTTTAAAACTATTTACTTTAAAAGCTTTTTCTTTTAAAAATATATATAATTAATACTAAAACCTAATCTATCGCTTTATAATTTTACTTTTTATTATTTTACTCTTTAGGTCTCTAAAACTAGAATTTATATACTAAGATATACAGCTATAAAGGTAAATACGCCTAATTAGTTTAAGTTAAAATTTTTTCTTAGTATAGCTAGAGTAATTCTACTAACGTTAGGGCCAAAAACTCTAATAAAACTTTTTTATATTTATTTTTTATATACTACTTTTTAGCTACTCTAATCCTATTATATATATTTACTTACTAAAAGTAAATACCCCTAAACTTAAATAGTTAGAGCAGTAGTTTACTTTATAGTAAAGAGAATTATAATATAAAAGTAAACTAATATTACTTTTTTATTTTTACTTATTTAGTTAATTTATTTGATAATATACTACGTAATACACTCTTAAATATTATATAATATAATTTTTTTTTCTTTTATAATATAATACTACTATTTTTTTATAATATTATAACTATTATTACTAAAATAACTAAATAATATTTTATTATAAAAATATTTTTTTTTAAAACCTACTCTCTCTATATAAAATAAATAATAATAAAATAAAATAAATTAATAAATAAATAAATAAATAAAACTAGAAAACTAAATATAATAAATAAAAAATTTTATATTTATAACCCTAATAGCTTTATTAATACTTAATACTATTAATTAGAAAATATACTATAACTATATCTTACTTAATATATTTATTATACTTATTTATTACCGTACTTATAGATAACTAATTTTATAAAATTTTATTTATATTATTCTAAAACGTATACCTTCTCTTTATACTTAATTTATATAACTAATATACTAAATATAAAGCGTATACCTATACTCTACTAGTTTTAAAAAATAACTATTATATAAAAACTTAAATAACCTCTATATAAAATTATATTACTAATATTTTTTATATAGTACTAAGATTTTTTTACGTACTATACCTATTATAAGTAGAAAAATATTAAAAATAACTATTTTAAGTAATTTTAAAATTAACTTCTCTAATACTATATAATTCTATAGCTACTTTTTTTTATTTTTATTCTCTATAACTTCCGCTACGTATAATCCCTATAAATTTTAAAAAATATTTTACTTTTATACCTTTTTATACTACTAATAATCTTTTTTTTTATAATTTTTTAGAGTATTTTTATTTTCTATTATTAACTACTACTAAACTATTTTTTTATTTTAAAATACGTAATACGTAATATTTATAAAATACTTTTATAATATTATAAAATATTATAAAATATTAATTTTAACTAATATATACTTTAAAAAAAAAACTTATTTTATATATAATCTAATACGAAACCTAACTCTTTATTAGTTTTTTAAAAAATTTTTAGTACCTTTTTAACTAGTTATATATTTAACTATTATTTTAATAACTTTTACTATTATACCTTAAACGCTAGTTATACCTTAAGACTCTATACTAACTTAATAAATAAATATTTTTTTTTTACTAATATATCCTATACTTTCTATTTTAATTTTAGAGGTAAACTTAATTCTATTTTTAAAATAAAGTAAAAGCTATAACTAGTAGTTATAATAAAAAAAAAAATAAAAATAAAAAAAAATCTTCTCCTATTTACTTTTATAATAAATATTTTATATAATTTAACTTAGTTATTACTTAACTATTCTACTTTTTACTATTCTACTTTTTAGGTTCTAAATAATTAATTATTAAGTTATATTTAGTAGAATATAAAGTAAAGCTACCTAGTTAGCCTAAATATTTATTTTAAGTATTTAGTGTAGCTAGGGTATTCCCGCTTATTAATAGAGTCTAAAAATTTTAATACTTTTTTAAGATTTTACTCTCTAAAACGCTAGTCCCTAACTATTTATTTTTATTTATTAGCTTTATTTACGTAAGTATTTACTACGCTAACCTAAATTCTTTAAAATAATAGTTTATTTTATAGGTAAAGAAAATCTTAACTCTAATCCTAATCCTATAATATATTTTTATAAATTACTTCTATTTTCTACTTACACTACTATATACACTTTTATAAAAATAGTTAAATTATTCTAGAATTAGCCTTTTTTTTTTTTTTTCCCTCCTTTTACTAATTATTTTTTAGTTTATTTTTTTTCTTTTACACTAAACGGGCCTACCTCTCTATTTTTTTTTTTTTTACTATCTATACCCCTTACTAAGCTTATAACTTATTTTTATTACTTAACTTTATTTATTTTATATAATTTTTTAGTTTTTTATACTCTTTTAGTTTTTTAGATTCTTTTAGTTTTTTAAATCCTTTTAGTTTTCTAAATTTTTTTAGTTTTTTAAATCTTTTTAGTTTTTTAAACTTTTTTAGTTTTTTAAACCCTTTTAGTTTTTTAGATATTAATAAGTATTTAAATATAAGTTATTATATTAGGTTATAGTAAAAAAATAAAATTAAATTTAGTTTAAATAAAAGTATTAAGTTAAAAACTAAAGTCTATAAAATCTATAAAAAACTAAAGTTTAATTTTATACTATTTAGGGTCTATAGCTAGTATATATATATAAAAAAAAAAGTAAATATATATAAATTATATTTTATTTAAAATATATTTATAAAAGCTATTAATAGATTAGTTAGTATAATAAAATAATAAAAAAAAAATAAAAAAAATAAAAAAATAAAAAAGAGGGGTAATAAAACTTCTATAATTTAAATATTAATTAGAGAGTTTTAATACCTTTTTTTATATAGTATATACTATAATATTATACTAAAAATTATATAAAAATATTTAATATATTAAATATAGTACTATACGCTATAATAAATATAATAATAATATAATAGTATAAAACTAAATTTATTATATTATACTATATTAGCTATACTAAACTATATTTTACCCCTAGTAACTTACTTAATTTTTATCCCTTAGTATAACCTAATCTAATATTAAAAATTTATTTTAGAGATATAATATTATTATTAAATATATAAATTTATTATTTTATAATTTTATAATTTTATAATTTTATAATTTTATTATTTTATAATTTTATAAACTTTACAATTCTATAAATTTTATAATTTTATAAACTTTATAATTTTATAAACTTTATAGCTCTATAAATTTTATAATTTTATAAATTTTATAGCTCTATAAATTTTATAATTTTATAATTTTATAGCTTTATAATTTTATAAATATTATAATTTTATAAATACTATAACTTTATAAATACTATAACTTTATAAATATTATAACTTTATAAATACTATAATTTTATAAATATTATAATTTTATAAATACTATAACTCTATAAATACTATAATTTTATAAATATTATAATTTTATAAATACTATAACTTTATAAATATTATAATTTTATAAATACTATAATTCTATAAATATTATAATTTTATAAATACTATAACTTTATAAATATTATAATTTTATAAATACTATAACTTTATAAATATTATAATTTTATAAATACTATAACTTTATAAATATTATAATTTTATAAATATTATAACTTTATAAATATTATAATTTTATAAATACTATAACTTTATAAATATTATAACTTTATAAATATTATAATAATATAAATATTATAATAATATAAATATTATAATTTTATAAATACTATAACTCTATAAATACTATAATTTTATAAATATTATAACTTTATAAATACTATAATTTTATAAATATTATAACTTTATAAATATTATAACTCTATAAATACTATAATTTTATAAATATTATAATTTTATAAATACTATAATTTTATAAATACTATAACTTTATAAATATTATAATTTTATAAATACTATAACTCTATAAATATTATAATTTTATAAATATTATAATTTTATAAATACTATAACTTTATAAATACTATAATTTTATAAATATTATAATTTTATAAATACTATAACTTTATAACTTATAACTTATATAGTAGCTAAATAAAATCTAAAATTTTTTTATATAAATATTTATAGATTTATTCTTTAATTAAATATATAGAGTATAATAAATAATTTTTTTTAATATATAATATAGTTATTAAATAAACTATTAACGTAAACGTACTAATAAGTATAATATAATTATTAAATAGTTAAAATTATTACTAGATTTAAAGTATTACTAAAATAGAATTTATTTTTAGTATAAGTAAAAATAAAAACGCGTAGTATAAAATTAATAAATTAAAATACTAATATAACTTTATAGTATACTAGTTTAATTATTAAATATATTAGAGTATACTATTTAGTTAATTTTTAGTTAAAAAAATTAACTTTATATAATATTTATAGTAATAAAAGTTAATATATAAAATTTTTTATTATTTTTAGTATACTAATATATATTTCTATTTTTATAAGTTTCTATTATAAGTTAGTTTAATAAAGAAAATTTAATTTACTATAGTATCTACTAATATACTTATTTAAAAGGTATATAGTAAAATTTAGGAATAAGTAAAATAAATTAAATAAAATATATAGCTATTAAGATACTTTTTTAAACTTTAGTTTTAGATATATCTTATATAGTTAATAATAGTATTACTTAATTATTAATAATACTTATAAGTTAAGTTAAAATTTAACGCCCGTTAATAGCTTTATAAAATAATATATATTTAAAATCTAGAATTAACTTACTATTAGTAATTTAAAAAAAAGAGTAAGATAATAGAATAATATATACTTATATTAAATTTAGTAATAAAATTTAATTTTATATAAATATTTACGTCTTTCTAAGTTAATAAAAAAGTATAAGATATAAAATAGATTTAAGACTTACCTATAATATTTTTTTAGTAAGTATTTTTAATCTTTTAATATATTTATTAATAATTACTAGTCTTTTATAGGATATACGCACTTTAAATTTAAAAAAATCTAGTATATACTATATAGTATTTAAGTATACTCTTTTAGTTACTAATACTATAAAATCTAAAAAATTTTTATATAAGAATTATTACTATAATTTTAATTCTTTTTTAATATTTTTAAAATTAATATTTAACTATATATTATATAGATAGTTTAGAAACGTAATAAATTTAAAAAAATTAATTTTTTTTAGTATAACTAAACTATTTATAAGTTTTTATACTAATTTATAGTTTTTAATAAATTCCTATAAATAATTATAAGAGGGTATACTTATTAGTTAAAACTTATAAAATAAAATTATAGTTTACTTAAATTTATTTAGTATATAAAACTAAGTATTTTATATAATTACTATATTAGAAGTACTAAAATTAGTAAAATAATTATAAAAATTTTTAGTATAGGTTTAAAAGGCGTTAAAAAAGTCTTAGTTATATTCTTTAAAATAAAATATTAAATAAATAAATATTTAAATTACCTACGCGTATATTAGTAATATTTATTTAGTATACTAATAGGTATAAAACTAACTTTAAGTTAACTATAGTTAAAGTAATTAAATAATTAATTAATATTACTATATATAAGTTTAAAATCTAGTTTATTTTTTTTATTAATATATTATAGAGTAACCGGCGGGTTATTTTTATAGTTTAATATAAAAATTTTAAGTATTTTTATAACTAAAACGTGTTAGTATAAGTTAGTAGTTAATTTTAAAAAAGATAGGCTTAACTATATAAAATATTAAAACTTATTAAATTCTATATAAAACGCGTTTATAAAAAATATTAGTATTAGTTTTACTTAAGATACTATATTAGTTTAGTCTATTATATAAACTAATAAAAAAAGTAGTTTAAAAAGACGTATAGTAGTAGACTAGTTAGTATAGTAAAATAATATAAAAAAAGAAAAAAGTAGAGAAGAAAAGGGTAATAAGACCCCTATAATTATAAAAAAGAAGAAAAAAAAAGGGGGGGTAATAAGGCCCCTATAACTTAAATACTAGTTAGAAAATTTTAATACCCCTTTCTACTTAGTATATACTATATATTATAATAAAAACTATATAAGTATATTTAATAAATTAAATATAATATAATATACTATAATAAATATAATTATAGTATAGTAGTATATAACTAAATATATTTTATTATACTATATTAATTATACTAATATACTAAATTATACTATATAAACTATATTATTTATTTATATAAACTATACGCCCTACGCTTAACGCCCCTATTTTATATTTTTTATTATTTATTTTTTAATTTTTTTTATTAAAATTTTATATTACCTACTATTTACTAAATAGGTAAAAAATATTACTATTAAAGGTATGCGCCTTTTTAAATACTTTTTTTTTTAAATTACTTATATAGATATATTTAGCTTTATCTACTTATACTATTAATTTTTTTATTTTTATTTATATTTTTTTTTTATAGAGATTTGCTATTTTATATTAAAATTAAATTTAATTTATTTTCTAATCTTCTCTTTTATTAAATTTATTTATACTATTATTATTATTTTTTTTTATTATTATATTTCGCTTTCCTATTAGCTGCTAAGGGGGTTAAAAAATTAAACTAATTATTTAAAATAGTAGTATTACGGGCACTATAATTATAGTAACTAAATATTAAAAGAGCTTTATATATAGCGCGCGTTATATTAATAATTTAAATAAATACTATTTTAATAAAAGTAGTAGACGTATTACTACTAATAATATTACTTCTATTTAGTAATAGTTTTATAATAGTTATTATAATATTTTTTTAGTTTAAAAACTTAATATTAAAATTAATTAAATGTTAGTATTAAAATAATACTAATAAAGTTTTAGTAATAGTTAATAGCTTTATTTTTCTCTAAATTTTCTTAGGTAGCTTTTTATTATTTTTATAATATAAGTAGCTGCGGTATTTAATAAGTTAATTATAAAAATATTTAAACTTAATATTATACATTTTAAATAAAGTAGTATTAAATAGTGTAAATATAAAAATACTAAAATAATTATTAATTAAATTTTTTATTATTTACGTATTATATATATTTACTATAAATAATTAAATAATAATATAGGAATAGAACTATCTAAAATAAATAATATACTTAATAGTTTAATATTAAGTTAATAAAGAAGTAGTAGGTAAAAAAATAATTATATATAAATATTATTTCTATAAGTTTAGTTCGCTGTTTATTAAATAAAAAAATATAATAATATTAATAAAACTAATACTATTTACTATAGTTTTACTAAAATTATTATTTATATTAATAATTTAGAAGGAGTGCAGGATATTAAAAGTATTAATAGTAGTTTTTTACTTTTTAGCGCTATTAGTAAATATAATTACTATTATATAAATCCTAAAATAACGTAGTATAATAATTACTAATATTTACTCTAATAGGTAAAAGTAAAAAATAATAGCCTTTTTAAACTAAAAGATTATAATATTAATAACTAGCGTATATAGGACTTATATATATAGTAATATACTAGTAAATATAGTAAAATACCTATAAGTCTTAATAAGCTTTAATTATAGAGTATTATTAATAAATACTAGCTTTTAGTAAATACTAAAGGCTTAAAAAAATATATAAAATATATTAAAATATTTATTTTTAAATACTATATTAAATACCTTTACTATACCTATATTAATATTAGTAAAAAACTTATAAAAAAATAAATAATTTTTATATTTATTAAACTACTTTTAAAATATACGTAGTTTAGGGTTAGTATATATAGTTTTAGTTTTTACTTTTATTTTACCTAAATAAAGTTAGTAAAAATAATAAAAAAATAAAAAAAAAAAAAAAAAAAGGTAGTAAAACTCTATTTAATTTTAGAGTCTTACTATTTTTTTTTTATTAATATATTATAGTTACGTTAAACTTACTAGTAGTTTTTACTTTTATTTTTTTTAAATATTTAGTAGGGCGCGCTAAAGATTATTACTTAAATTTTTTAATAGTTTTTTTTTTATTTTTAACTAATAGTTTAGTCGGCGCTAATACTACTTATATATATTTATAAAAGTTACTATTTTTAGTAGTTCTTTTACGCTTATTATTAGTTATTATAAGTTTATTATTTAAATTTTTATTTAATTCTAAACTAAAGTTCTTATTAATACTTTTTATAAATTTATTAATTTTACTTATATTTACTAGCTTATTAAACTATTTCTTTATTATCTTAATAAAGTATACGTTACTTAAAAAATAAAATTTTAAATAAGTTATTATACTAGTAAAAATATAAACTATTTATCTATTAAATAAAATAATATTTTTTATTAATTTATAATTTATTATATTTAGTTTTAACTCGTAAATAAGAGTATACTTATTATAAAAACGCTACTACTTATTTTTAAAATAATATATAAGGTATACTTTACGGGATAACGGTATAGACTACTTAAATAAATAAACTTAAGTACTATTATATTTATAGTAAAAGACTTTACACTTTAAATAATAATTATATTTTAATATAATTATTTTATATATAAAGCACTGCGTAATATTAATAGTAGTATAGTTTTTACTTAATTCTAAAAATACTTAGTAGTATATAGTAGTAGTTAGGTAAAAAAAAATATAATTAAAAGGATAAATATTAATATATAGATTCTTATACTTATTAATACTAAAATTTATATTAATATAGTTATTATTATCTAGGTTATAAATTACGTTAAGTTATTTAGTAAAATTATTATAATTTTTAAAAATTAGGGTAGCTATTATTAAAACTATAAAATAGGCCCCTACTAATAAAAAATAAAATTAGTTATAGAGTATATTACTAATTATTTTAATTATATAAAACTTATTACTAATAAAGAGATTTACGTAGCTAATAAAATTAATAAAATATTTTAAAATAAATATATTAGAGTTTAAGCTATCTAAATCTGCGTTATATTTAATTACGTAGTATTTTTTTAACTATTTCTTTTACGTATAGCGCCTATAACGTATAATATTAAGTAAATAACTTATAATAACTATTATATATAAAGTAAGCTTATTTACTAGATTTAATAATAGATATTTAGTATATAACGTGTCTAGTTTAATTTTATATTTTAATAATAGATAACTAAAAGCGTAATTAGTACTTTTTTTTTATAAATAATATTTTATAATTTATAATATATTACTGGTAGCTTTCTAAAACTTATAAACTATTTAGTATATAAAATATAATAAATACTACTAAACGTTAATTTTTAAATTTAGTATTACTTTTATAGTATAAATATTCTTTACGTTTATTATAGCTTATATATATTTTTTTTTAGTATTTAGATCTTAAGAGATAGTTAGTTAATATTAAAGTATATAGAGGAAGAGAGGGGGGTAAAGTAGTAAAACCCTAAATAATAATTAAAAAATTTTATTACTCTTTACTAAAAACTCTAAAAATATATATTATAATACGCTAGTTTATTACGTATATATAATATAACTAAAAGTATAAAAAATATTTTTTTAGTTTTAGTACTATTTATTATTATAATATTTTTTTAGTATCCTTTATACTTTAGTTTTTTATTTTACTTTTAGTTATTTTTTTATACCTTTATTTAGGCTATAGTATTCTTAATAGTTATATTAATTTTATTTATTTTTTAAAAAATTTTAATAGCGCCTATTGTCTATAACTAAATTAGGCACTTTATAATATTTTATTTAGGTAGTATAGAGACTAAGTGTAACTTTACCTATATATATATAAGTAATTTTTAATAGTTTTTAAATTATATTATAGAAGTTATATTATCTATTAACTATTTAAGTTTTTTATATTTTTTTTTTATTCGCGTAAGCTACTCTGCGTTAAATAGCTTATATAGTTAGTATTACTTTTATAATAATTTTTTTATTAAATTTTTTATATAGTTAGTTTAGTATAAAACAGTAATATCTAATTTTAATTTAATAATACTTATAACTTTAGTAAAGAGGTTTATAGATTTAGTATTTAAGTTATTTATAAACTTTATCTACTTTACGGCTATATATTTTAGATATATAGAGCTAGTATTATTAAGTATAAATATATTACCTAAATAAAAAATATTTAATAATTTAATTTTATACTATTTTATACGCTTCTTAAGCGCTTTATCTATAAAATATAGTATAAACTTAAATACTATTACTAAATTTATATAGTTTATGTTATAATTATTTAGATTTATTATAAAATTCTTTTAAGAGACTCTATATACGTCTTAATCTATTTATACTTTTAGTAATATAGGTTTTTTTATATTTATTTTATTTTAGTCTATTATTTTATAAAAGTAATCCCTTTTAATTACGTATTTTTAACTTTTTTTATTAATATACGTTTAACGTTACTATAAATTTTACTTTTAAAATAGTATAAATTTTATATTACTACTTTTTATTAAAAATTATTTATATAGTTAATATATTAATACTAATTTTTTAGTTAGCTTTTAAACTTCTCCTTTAAAAAAGTCTTTTTAGTAACCTATTAGCTTATTTTTTATAAGCTTATTTATATTCTACTCTTTTTTAATAATAATAGCAGTAATAGACTTATTCTTTATTTAAATATTTATATTAAAAATAGTATCTTTATATTTTTTTATTTTATAATATTCTTCTTCCTAATATTTTTTATTATAACGCTTTTTTAGTTTACTATTAAAGTATTTATTTTTACTAAACTTATTAATATCTATAAACTTATATAAAATATTAATATATAGCTCTTTAATTACAGTATTGTTATTACTATTAATAAATTTAAATTTATTACCTATAAGCTTTATATATTTTTTTAGTCTATTTTTTACTATATTACGCACTTTTATATTATTATTTTTAGTAATATCTAAAGTTTTAGTAATCTTAATTCTATTATTATACTTTTTATACTTAATAGTAGTATTAATCTAGTAGTATTTAACGTAATAAAATTTTAAATTATTAAGTTTTATATTTAGAAGAGTAAGTGTAATATTATTAATAATTTTTTTATTATTTTTAAATAATTTAAATCGGTAACGCACTTTACGCTAAAATTTTTACTTATAGTATAAAAGTTACTTATACTATTTTACTTTAAATATATTAGTAAGACGGGTATTCTTCTTTTTAAAAAATATATTTAAAAATTTAAAAAGTAGGACTACGCAATCTAAATATAAACTAAATAAAAAATTTTTATTATAAATAGATAATATAAACTTAGCGATATAAATATTACGTAAATAATAAATAGTATATAAAATAATTTTTTTTTTACTTAGAAACTTCTAATTTTAATTTAAAAAAAATATATTTTATTTAGTAATACTATAGTCTTAAAATTAAATAGAAGGTTTTTTATAGATAAAAGGTAATAACTTTTACCCCTCTATATAGGATTACTTACTCCTTATTTAATAATATATAAGAAGATCTTTATAATTTTATTAGTTAATTATAACTTTATAATATTAATAACTAAAATATTTAAAAAAATAGTAATATTTTTTTTATTTAGTTTTTAGTTCTTTCTTTTTAAAATATTATTAACTTATTAATTAGTTTATAAAAAGAGTATATTTAAAATTATAATAGGGGCGTCTGTAGAAGGTACTATAAATTTTTTATTAAATTTTTTAAAATTAAGTTCTATAAGCTTAGACAGGATAGGTATAATAAATAAAAAAAAATTTTTTATAATACTATACTACTATATAAACTAATTTAAAGAAGGACTATAACTATTTTTAAAAAAAAAAGCTATAAAATCTTTTAAGCTATAAAATAATTAAAAATAAAGGCTAAAGAGAAAGGGTAGAAGTAGTAAGACTTTAATAAAATATAAAGTTTTATTATCTCTATCTCTAAAAAATAACCTTACCTATTTACTTTACCTATTTTTATAATAATTATTAAAATACTTTTAAAAAAAATAAGTTATAAATTTAACTAACTTTCTATTACGCTAAAAAAATATAAGTAAAATTTAAAAAAAAGTTTTTTATTTTATTTAAAAAATCCCGCTATAATATAGGTAATTTTTTTTTTTTTATACTTATATTTAAAGAATTAAAAAATACTATTAGATAGATTAGTAGCTTTAATAAAAAAAAATAATTAAAAAAAAATATAAAAACCCTTTATAAGGCCTTAATAGCTATTAAATTAAATATTAATAATTTTTAACTAGAGTAACTGTTTTTATTAGAGGGATTTAGTAAAAAAAAAAAAAAAAAAGTAATAAAATTTTATAAAAATTAATACTCTAACTCCTATTATAGTAAAATAAAATTTTAGTAATTATTACTAAATAAAATATAATACGTATAACTAGCGTAATATTTAAAATAAATAATTTTAAGTATAATTTATAGGTAGAAAACTTATATTTTACTTATATATAATTATATAGTTAAATAAGTTATAGATAACTATTTAGGAGTAAAAAAAATAAAATTATTATAAATAAAAAGTTAGTATTATAAATTAAAATAAGTTTAGTAAGTAGAAACTTCTATAGACTAGTACTATTAAACTAAAGTTTAGCCGGCGCTAGTATCTAAAAATTTTATTATTTTTTTTTACCTTTAGTTACCTATATATTTCTCTTATACTTTTTTATATTATATACTTATAGTTATAACTCTAGAGTTATTATAATTATATTTTATAAATTTTAATTAATATTTACTTTACTAGTACTATTAAACTAAAGTTTAGCTAGCGCTAGCGTCTAGAGGTTTTATTACTTTTTTTTATTTTTAGTTGCCTACGTATTTCTTTTATACCTCTTTATATTATATACTTATAGTTATAATTCTAGAGTTATTATTATTATATTTTATAAATCTTAATTAATATCTATTTTAAATATTTCTCTCCCCTTTTTTACTTTTAAATATTTTTACTCTTTTATATATTTTAGTATCTAGCGTTTTAAAATATAGAGGGGCGATTATTAAGTATATAATATAGTAAAACTTTAAAAATTAAATTAAATAGTCTTTACTATATAGACTATATATAAAGAGTTTATAAAAATTAGGTATAATTTTATAGTTTAGTAGTAGAAATAATAAATTATATATTTTTTTTTATATTTAAGTTTACGTTACTATATATAGGTAGTAAGTATAAATAGTTTTTTTATAAATTTTTATATTTATCTTTTCTATATATATATACTACCTTTATAATATTTTAGTATTTATTTTTTTTACGTATATATATACTACTTTTATAATATTTTTATATTTATTTTTTTAGCGCGCATACGTACTACTTTTATAAATTTTAGTATTTATTTTTTTTACATATATACACTGCCTCTTTTATAAATATATATAAAAATTTTTTTAGAGTTATATTATAAATTTTTATAAATATCTATTTTAGCACTATACCTACGCCTATACTACTTATTTTTTTTTTTTTTAAGTTTTTCCCCTACTTATAGATTTTAATTACTAGTTATTTTAAATATCCCCCTGCAGCGTCTATAAAAAATTAAAAAAGTTTTTTTAAATTACTATACTATAAAAGGTAAGTAATAAAAGTATAAAACTCTAAATAAAAAAATAATAAATTTAAGTAGGCTCTAGAGACCTAAGTATAGTATAATAATATTAAATATTATATTTTATATAGCTTTTAGTACTAATTTTTAGAAAAATAAAAAAAAACTAAATAAATAATATTATATAGTATTATTTATTATAATATTTTATTATAAAATAGGGTTCTAACCTTTTTTATATATATTTATTTTTATTAATATTAGTTTTAGCACTATACCTAAGTCTATTAAACTTATTATTTTTTTTTTTAGGTTTCTCCCCCGCTTATAGGGAAGTTTTTTAATTTTTTAAGTTTTTTTTTTACCTATAAAAAATCTTAGAACTAGTTTTAAACTATTATACTATAAAGGGTAAATAATAAAAGTATAGATTTTTAAATAAAAAAATAATAAATTTAAATAGGCTTTAGGTATTTAGTATAAAATAATAATATTTAGTATTATACTATAAGAATAAATATTTTTTAATTACCTCTTTTAGTCTATAGGGGAATAATATTAATATAGGTAAAATACTTTACTATATATAAAAAATAAAAATATATAAAAATATATATTCCCCTTTTATTACTATTTTTATTTATAGTAGTTTAGGTGCCGCTATTTAAATATATAAATATTTTAAAATATATTTTAAATATACTATTTATATAAGTAACGGGCGTAATCCTATTATAAGTTTTATAATATTTTTTTTAGGCTTATCCGTCTATCTAGCCGTATAAAAATAATTTTTTTAAATTTTTAAATTTTTTACTACTAGAATATAGAATTAACGTAAGAGAAAAAGGTAAAATTAAAAAAAGTAAATATATATTATTTAGTCTAGTACGTAGAAATAATTATAATAAAAATTATTACTATTTTAAAATTTTTATTATAGTTACTAGTATACGCTATAACTCTTCTAAATTATATTTATAATAGTTTAAAAAATATTATATATCTATTACTATAGCCGTATAAAAGTTATATAAAATTTTTTTTAAACTCCCCGCTACTAAAAATATAAAAAAAAAAAATAGTAAAAAAGTAAGTATAAGTTTTTTAATTATTATTTTTAGTTTACTATTCTTTTAACTATTGTAAAAGTAATTAATATAGAGCTACTATATATTTATTTAAAAACTACTTTTAAAGTTTAGTTTAGTCTTTTACGCTATAGAGTTTTAATTATATTATTTTTAGTATTATAGCCGGCGCCTTTAATTATAAAATTAAAAATAAATAATTTTTTAGACTATTATACTATAAGAGTAGTAATAAAATTATATATAGTTATAAATAAAGAGGTAATAAGTTTATATAGATATTAGCCGCCCTAGTATAAAGATATATATAAACTTTAAATATTTTACTTTTAGATAGTATATTTCTTTATTATTATATTTTAGTATAGTAAGATTCTAGGTTTTACTATATATATAAGTCTTTTTTAAAGTTAATTCTAGACCTCTTAGGTACTTATAAATTATTTTTTTTATTTATTTTAAATTTTTTTTACGTATATACAGTTTTACTAAATTAATTTTTAAATTTCTCTAGTACTTATATATTTATTTTATTTATTTTAGACGTTTTTTACGTATATAGATTTTATTAAAATAGATTTTAGAGTTTCTTACCCTTTTAGTACTTATAAATTATTTTTTTTATTTATTTTAAACTTTCTTTACGTATATATAATTTTATAAAATTAATTTTAGACCTCTCTAGTACTTATATGTTTATTTTCTTATTTATTTTAGACGTTTCCTGCGTATATAAGTCTTATTAAAATAAATTTTAAAGTTTTTTACCCTTTCGGCACCTATATATAGTTATTAATATAATTTTTAAATATTTTTTATATATATAAACTTTTACTAAATTAATTTTAGATTTTTCTAGTACTTATATTTAGTTTTTTTATTTATTTTTAGGCGTTTTCTGCGTATATAAGTTATATTTAAATAAATTTTAGATTTTCTCTTTTTTAATATCTATACCTCGTTATCTATATTATTTTTAAATACTTTTTATATATATAAAGTTTTACTAAATTAATTTTAGACTACCGCACACTAAATAGTAGATAATAGAAAAGTATAGTCTTAAATAAAGAGGTAGAGAGTTTATATAAACTTAGAGTATTTAGTATAAAATAATAATAATAAATATTATTAATTATATTATAGAGTTTTATTATTTTTATTTTACTTTTCTTAGTATCTGTAGTTATTATTAATATTTTTAGTACTTTACTTATTTTAAACCTAATTAATTTTATATATATATTAACTATATATATATAAGTTTTCTAATTTATTATTAACTTTTTTATCTTTTATATTTTATTTATTATAATTTCTTTTTATCTATATTTAATATTATTAATAAGAGTATAAAATTAATTAGTTTAGTTATAAGTTTATTTATATTAATATTAAATCTTATCTAGTTACTAAATATTTAATTTATATATTTTTTAGATTTTAGTACGTATTTTATTTTTAATATTTATATTAGTATAACTATTAGCGAATAGAATCTTTTTATTTAATATATTAGCCTTTAGTATTTTTTTATATAGCTATTTCTCTACTTTATATATAGTATATAGTATTAGAAGTTACCTAAGTTTTTTTTTATTTTATTATTTATAGCGTTTCTCTCTATAGTTTATACTATTACTTTTTTTCTTTAGTATATATTTAAAAATATACTATTTTTAGGCTCCTTTATTTTTATATAGTATAATATATTCCTATAGCCTTAATATAGTTTTAATAAAATTTATAAGTACTATTATTACTAGGGGTTTATTTTTTTTTATAAGCTATACTACGGTAGATTAGGTTAGGTTTATATTAATAATAGCTAGTAATTATTACTTAAGCTTAACTTCTCTCTTTATATACTATAGACGTTTTTTAAAATTTAATAAAATAGTTTCTTCCTTTATTATATCTTTATTATTATTATAGTTTTATTTATATATATTTTTATAATACTATTACTAGAATTAAAAGATTCCGTTTAGACTTAAGCTATTCTATTTATATTTATTAGTATTATATATATTATAGTTATTTTATATTTAATATTAATATTTATAATACCCTAAAGGCTATTTCTAAACTAAGAATAGGGTTTTTTATATTATTAATAAAGAGTCGTAGTTATTACTATTAAAATTAAAAATAAAAATAGTATAAAGCGTATAGAGTCTAAAGTAAATATATTTTATTATATTATACTATTATATATAATTTTTATATTAGTAAGTAACGTAAATAGGTATAATTATATTAGACTTACCTATAGTTACTATTACTTTTTTTAAATTTAAAATTACTATTCTATTTAATATACTATATATTAGGGTAACGTATAAAAAAATTTAACTATATTTTTATATCTATAAATACTATTAGTGGCTTACTTTATAATAAAAAGAGGGACTATTTACTAGTATTCTTTAGAGTAGTAAGTAATATTTAATTAATACTATATACTTTTTTAATACTACCTTTTAGTCTGCTACGTTTATACTTATAATTAATTATACTCTTATTAAAATTAGTATTTATAGTTAGTAATAGTTTAATATAGTAGTAATAGATAAGTTATAGTAATATTAGTAATTTTAATATATTCTTCTTACTAGTATACGTCTATATATTATTATTTATATAATTTTATAGTCCGTGTATAGTATATACTATATAATATTAATAAAATTACTTAATAATATAAATAATAATTTCTTTATTAAATAATAGTCTAAATAAGAAAGAGTTTAAAAATATAGTTTTTATATATAAATAGTTACTATTATAGATAAACTAAATATTATATATAGTATAATTATATATATTTATATTAAAATATTATAGTCTACTATACTAAATTCCTTTAATATATTATTTATTTTATTATTTTTAAAAACTATAGAATCGTGTATCCGTCTTTATTTAAAAGAATTTAGCCAGTTATTATTTTTTTTTTTATTATTACTTAAATTCTCTTACTATTCTTAAAACTTAGTATAAAATTTACTAATATAGCTTTAAATTATTAGTAAAAATCTAAATTCTTCGGAATTAGTAAGTAGAAATAGATATATAGTTATAAGTCCTTAATTATTTTAAGTAAATATATAGTAACGCTAAAGTAGTTCCTAAAGTTTAAATACTATAAGTTTTTTTTTACCTCTTATAACCTTTTAGAATATCTTTTAGTCTAATAGAATAATATAAAGAAATATTTATTTAGTTTATTATAGATTACTTTATACTACTCTTTTAGCTTATATACTTTAAGAGTTTATTTTTTTATTAATACTAACGAGTTCTAATATTCTAGTTTTAAAATAGTATAATATTACTTAAATATATATATTAATAAACTTAGAGAAAAAGTTTTAGTAATTATTATATACTAATAATAATATTTTATTTTTAAGTACAGTCTAAAATACTTTAAAATAAAATAAAACTATCTATATTTATAAAGTATTTTTTAACTAGTATAGATTATTTTTATAAAGAGTAAAGAGGGGTATAATCTAATCTTACTATATACAATCTATAAATAAAATAAAAAAAAGTATTTATTTACTATTTTATTACTTAGCAGTTTTAAAATAGTTTATATTAAAATAACTTTAAACTACGTTTAATATATTAAAGAAAATAAGTAAAGTAGTACTATAAGTATATAAATCTTTTATACTTATCTTATAAAAGAAAGATTTAAGATTTTTTTAATTAAAGGCTTTAGTATATTTAAGCTATCTCTAACTAATTATTTTTTAAATATATAGATTATACGTATATACAGCCTATATAGTTAAAAAAAAAAAAAAACTTTTACTATATATTTTATTTAGTTATATTTTTACTAAGTTTTAGAATATACTTTATTATATAATATATAAAGTCAAACTAGAGAATTTTATTAATATATATTATATAAAGAAAGAGCTAACGCTTAAATTTTTATAATATATAGTAGTATACGTTTAGATATAAATATTTATTAAAGTAAAATTTTAGAATAGTTTTATATTATATTTTAAAATAAAAAAGAATTTAGACTATACTAAACTTCTTAATTAAAATAGTAAATTTAAGACCTTATTACTTTTAGGATTATATTATATTCTTATACGTAAAAGCTATAGTAGTACTTATACTTTTTAGTTTAAATATATAGAGTTTTTAATACTCTTTACCTATTATAAGTAATAAAATACTATTAAAATCTTTGTAGTTAAATATAAAACGTAATATATAAGTAAATATAATTATATTAATATAATTAACTTTCTACTTTTTTATACTAGAATTTATATAATAGGTAATAGTTATAATTAATTTTAAAACTACTAGCTAGCGGTTATATTTAACTATATAAAACTTATTTATATTACGAATAAGTAAGACCTAAAATATATAATATTTACTATTTATTTTAAATTATATAAAGTAGTATTTACTGCTAATCCTAATTAGAGTTAAAACTTTTTATAATTAGTTAAGGCGAAGTTAAAGCTTTTAGTAATTAAAATATAATATACTATAAGCCTTATTTAATAAAATTATATAAATCCTATTTTTAAAAAGTTTAATTTAGTTAAGTAACTATTTTATTTATATAGTAGTATATTTAGTACGTTTAAACTTACTAAATTTAAATATATTAAATAGTTTTTATATAGTACTAAGAATCTTATAAAATAGATTATTAAAAAGACTATATTTTTAAATAGGAGTGTATAGAATCTTCTTAGTAGTATTATAAACTTTTATATATATAATTTTATTTTTATAAAATATATTAAAATAAGTAAATTTAAGTTTAGTAGAACTAGTATTAGTACTAATAAATATATAAAAGTAAAACTTACTATAATAGTTAGTATAACTATAATTAAAAAAAAATATTTACTACTTAAGGTATTATATTTTATAAAGAGTTATAGTACCTAATACTATTAAGTTTATTTAGATACTAAGGTCTTAGTAAAAGTAAGTAGAATTAAAAAAAATCTAGTTTTAGTTTATTTTAATAAACTCCTCTAATATAGTATAATATTTAGTAAATATTTTAAATCTATTAAACTTAAAAAGCTTAAGATTATACTATAAAAATATAAGAATAGAATTACTAAAAGTATTATTTAAAATATTAGTATTTAAAATAGTAATACTTTAAGCTAGTTTTACTAAGTAGTTTTAAAATAGTTTTAGAATCTACTTTAAAATATTATAGTAAGTATTAACCTAATTTTTTTTAAAAGTATAAAACTAAGCGGTTTTATACTTTATATATAAGTTTATTTTAATATATATAAAATTAATAGGGTAATACCTAAAACTAGTTAAGTTATATATACTTTATAAGGCGGGTAAAATAACTATATTTATTTAAATAGTAAATACTTTATTATTAATATACTAAGAGTAGACTAATATAACGCGGCTTAAAAATATTTTATATTTTATAAAATAATTAGGCTAGAATATATAATAACGGAAGCTATTATATAATTTAAATAATATATTTTAGTAGTAATATAAGTCTACTAGTAAAAATAAAACATATTAGTTATTAGTAAATCTTTTAAAAAATACTAGTAAGAAGAATATAAAAAAATTATATTTAAAAATACTAAAATTACTAAATAAGAATATAATACTATTATAATTAAATTATTAAAGAAATTTATAAAATTTATTATTTACTTTTAAGAACTTAATTTCTAAGCGATTAAGACTAAAAAAGAGTTAGAATTTAAGCTTAGAATTAGCTATACTAGTTAAAGGTTTAGCCTAGTCTCTAAAATTATAAGTTATAATATAAAAGTAACGGGCTAAAATATATAGTAATATTAAAAGTTAAAATTAAACTATTATAGTAGGTATAAATATAGATATAAAACTATTTATTTATTATATTTAGATATATAAATAATTACTAACGTTTTAAAAATATAAGTTATAATTATATATTATAGTAATATACTATTAAATTATATATAAAATTAGTTAGTTATTAATAAAAATTAAACTAACTAAATAAACTATAAAAACGTTACTATAATATTAAAAAAAAAAAAGACGGGGGGGGTAGAGATAGTAAAATTAGGGTTAAAGAATAAAATTTTATTATTTTACTTCCGCTACGCTATAGGCGTAGAAATTATTATATTAATTAAAAAATACTTATATATATTTAACTAAGCTAATAGTTTATTATTATTATTATTATTATTATTAAAACTTTTAGTTTTATAAATCTTATTACTTTTAGTTTTAACGTAGTTATTAGTAAATACTAAGTTTTAAAAATTTTTAAATAGTAATAGTAGAAATAAATTTAAAAAAATCTACTATAAAATATTAACTAATTTTAATAGTAAGAAAAGTTTAGTTACTAATATAAAAATCTTATTTAATAGATTTATTTAATAATTTAAGTTTTAGAAGCTATTTATATTTTTAAAAAATAATTTAGAGTTATTAGTAGTCTTTATATTAAAATTAAATAACGTAAAATCTTTAAAATAGAATATAAAATTATAAAGTTATAAAAAATCTATACTAATATTATTAGTAGTTTTTTTAATAAAAAGTAGGTTTAATCTATTAATTAATCTACTTAGGTTTAAAATAACTAATATAGTTTATAGAAAGTATTTTAAATAAATAGTAATTTATACGTTTAGTAAATATAATACTTATACTTTATTAGTATTATTATAAAATTTTTATAATTATATAATAAGTAGTAGTTATTTTATAGGTAAAATCTATAAAGGCTAAATAAAAATTATAAAATATAAATATATAAAAATAAACTATAAAAGTATAAATAATATAGTATTTAATACTATAAGTATTTTTATAGTAAATATATAATCTCGTATATATTTTAATAATAGTAATTATATTTATTATAGTTAAAAAAATAGTTATATATAAACTATAGATATATAAAATACTTAAATATAAATTACTAAAAACTATAAGTTAGTATTTAAAAATATAGGCGGCACTATTAAATATAGTAAAAATAAATAAAATTTTATATAATTTATTTTAGTAGTAGAAGTAAAACTAGTTAAATTTTTTAGTTAAAATAAAAGTAAAGATAGTATTAAAAATATTTTAATAAAAAAGATATTAGCGCTTTTTTAAATACTTATTAAGTAGTATTAAATTTTTAATTAAACTTTTATTTATAAGTAAACTTTTTTTTAATAGATAAATTAAGCTTTAAAGGTATATTATAATATAAGTATTTAATATAATATAACTATACTAAATAGATATATATTATAAAGAAAAGTATATAAAGCTATCTAAAAAAAAAAAAGCTAAAATAATAAAAGTCTTTTTACGTATAATTATAGTAGTTTATAACTCTTATTAGCTACTATATATATAATTATAATAGTTTATAATTTCTATTAGCTACTACGCGTATAATTATAATAGTTTATAACTTTTATTAGCTATTATATATATAGTTATAATAGTTTATAACTTCTATTAGCTATTATATATATAATTATAATAGTTTATAGCTTCTATTAATTATTATATATATAGTTATAATAGTTTATAACTCCTATTAGTTACTATATATATAGTTATAATAGCCTATAACTCCTATTAGCTACTACGTATATAGTTATAATAATTTATAACTTTTATTAACTATTACGCGTATAGTTATAATAGTTTATAACTTTTATTAACTACTACGTATATAGTTATAATAGTTTATAACTCTTATTAGCTACTATATATATAGTTATAATAGCCTATAACTCCTATTAGCTATTATATATATAGTTATAATAGTTTATAGCTCTTATTAGTTACTATATATATAGTTATAATAGTTTATAACTTTTATTAGTTAAAAGGGAGGGGTAGTAAAACTTTATTATATTAAAGTCTAGTAGTTATAAATACTTAAACCTAAAGTATAAAGAGTATTATTATTTTTATATATTTTATTTATATATATCTATTTATTTACGCGTTTATCGATTTATATATTTATTAATTTTTTAATATTTATATTTATTTAAATATTTAATTATTTATTATATACTTATTTTATATAAATAATTATATTTAATTTTAATTTAATTAATTTTTTAATTTATTTTTTATATTTATTTTTTTTTTTTTAATATACTGTATAAATATTATAATAAATATTATTAATTAATCTTATTTAAATTTTTAAACTTATATATATTTAATTTAATTTAATTATATTTTTATTTATATTATTATATATATAATTATAATTATTAATTATAAAATATATTTATTTTATATATATATTTATAAAAACTTATTAATTATTATTATTCATTTTATTATATAATAATATTAATATTTTTTAATATTTTATATAAATTTTATTTTTATAATTTTATATTATAATAACTATTTTAATAATTATTATTTAATATATAAATATAATAAAATTACTTATACTATAATTATTATTATTATATTCTTTATATATTTTTTTTAAAATTTAATTAATATTTAATTAATTTTTATAATTATATTAACTATATATATATTTATATTAATTAATAATATTAAAATAAATATTATTAAATTATTATATATTATATAAAATATTATTTTTTTTTTTATATATAAAAATATTATCTTTTAAAATTAATATTTTTTGTTTTTTACGTATTTAAATATATTTTTATATATTTATTACTAAAATTAGTTTTATTTTTATTTTAATATATATATTTTTTTTAAAATTTTAATTATATTATTATCTTTAATTTATATTTTTTTATTTTTTTTTAAATATATATAAATAAAAATAATATTATAATATTATATTATAATTAAAATAAAATAAAATAAAATATTATATATTATATTATAATATAATATTTTAATTTTAAAATAATTTTTAATTATATATTATAATTTATTTATTATATATTATTATATATAAATTTTTATTTTTATTAATACCTTATTTTTTAATAAATTTAATATATTTTATATTTTATAAAAATATATTTTTATTATATAAATATAAAATAAAAATTTTTTATATAATAATATATAAATAAATTAAAACATTATTATAAATTAAAATAATAATAATATAATATTATAATATTATATTAATTTATTATAAATATATTATATTTTATAATATTATTATATAATATTATTTTATTATAATTTATTATTTTTTTTATACTTATATTAATATACTATTTATATATATATATATATATAGTATTTATATAAATATTATATTTTAATATTAATATTTAATATAATTATATATATTATATAATTTATTAAATTTATATTTATTAATTAATATAATTATAAATAATATAAATATTTTTATAATATATTTTTATTTAAATTTTATTTTATCTATATTTTTTTAGTAAAAAAAAAACCCTAATTTATATATTATTTTTTAAATAATATTTATACTATTTACTATTATAATAATAATAATAAATATTATTATTATTAATAAATAATAATATTAACTATACTAATTTATTATTATTTTATTTTATTTTATTTTATTTTATATTAAGTATATATAAAAGTATAATATAAAAAAATATATTAATTTTAATTTTAAATAATTTTAATTACTAAATTTAATTTATATTAATTAATTTTATTATTTATTATTATTATTTTTTAATATAATTTTTATATTTATTTAAAAATATAATTATATTATTTTATAATAATATAAATATAAATAATTTATTATTATTATTTAATATTTTATAAGTTTATTAATATATTTATATATTTAATATATATTTAATATATATTTATTTTATATATATATATAATAAATATATTTATATATTTAATATATATTTAATATATATTTGTTTTATATATATATATAATAAATATATATATATTATTTAATATATATTAATATATATAATTATAATTTTAATACTATTATAATATAATACTATTAAAGTCTAATAGTATTTTATATAAAATATATATATAATAATATATATATAATTTTTATATATATAAATTAATATAAATATAATATATTTTTTAATTTAGTATATATTAAATATTTATAATAATATTATTTTAATATAATATTATATTATAATAATAAATATAAAAATAAAATTTATATATATTAATTTTAAAATTATTTTTAAACTAATTATTAAATATTAAAAATTTTAAATAATTTTTATATATAATTTATATAATATAGTTTTATATTAAAAAAATTAATTTATTTTAATTTATATAAAATTATATAAAATAATTATTATATTTTAATAATTTAAAATATTATATATTTTAATAATTTAAAATATTATATATTTTAATAATCTAAAATATTATAGATATTAATAATCTAAAATATTATATATATTAATAATTTAAAATATTATATATTTTAATTTTTATAATTAAACTTTTTAAATAAAATTATATAAAATTATTTTATATATAAAAAATTAAATATTTATTAATTTTAAAATAATTTATTAATTTAATTATTTTAATTAATTTTATAATAAACTTAATTAATATTAAATTAATATAAAAATTATATTAAAATATATTATATTTAATTTATATAAAAAATTATTTAAATTATAATTTTAAAATTTATATTAATTAAAATATAATAGTTATAAAAATATTTTTAATTTAATTTTATTTAATTAATTTTAATTTAATTAATATTATTTTAAAAAATTAATTATAATTTAATTAATAATAAATCTATTTTAAAAATTTAAAATTTTTATTTTTTTATAAATATATTATAAAACTAGTATTTTAAATTATATAATTAGTTTTTATTAATAAAGTCTTACTAAATTTTTTAATAAAAAATAAATAATTAATTAATTTTTTTAATACTAGACTATATATTACAATATTTTAATAATTAATTAATTAATTTATATTTAGTATTTTTAAAATTATAAATTAATTAATTAGTATTATTTACTATTATTTAATAAAAATAAAAAAAAATAAAAATAACTAAAATATTTTTTTTATATAACTTATTTAATATAAAAAATATAATAATAATTTTTATAATAAAAAATAATACTATATTTAAAAATTTTTTATATAATTATTTTTTTAATTTTAGTTTTAATACTAAAAAAGTTATTAGTAAAAATAATTAATAAAAATATAATTTTAAATTAAATTAAAATTATAATTTTATTTAATTATATTTTTATTAATATTAGTTTTATAATAATAATTTTTTAAACTTTTTAAAAAAATTTATTAAACTTTATAAAATTAATATTTTAAAATTTTTATAATTAGTTTATAAATTAAAATAATTAAATTTTAAAATAATTACTAAGTCGTTTTAAATAAATAAAAATTAAAAATAAAAATTTTATTAAATACTAAATTATATATTATAATATTTTAATTATTAATTAATTTTACTATATTTAGTATTATTAAAATTATAAACTAATTTATTAGTATTATTTATTATTATTTAATAAAAATAAAAATAAATTAAAAAAATTAAATATTTTTATTTAAATAACTTATATAATATAAAAACTATTATAATAATTTTTAAATTATAATATATATCTTTTTTTAAAAATTATTTTTATATTTATTTTATAATTATAGCCCTAATAATAAAAAAGTTATTAATAAAAATAATTAAAAAAATAGTAATTTTTAATTATATTAAAATTATAATATTACTTAATTATATTTTTACTAATATTAATTTTATAATAATAATTTTTAGTATTTTTTAAAAAGTTTATTATATTTTATAAAATTAATATTTTAAAACTTTTATAACTAGTTTAAAAGGTAAAATAATTAAATTTTAAAATAATTACTACACTTTTTATAGTAATAAAAATTAAAAATTAAATAATTTTTTTAATACTAAACTATATTATATAATATTTTAATAATATATTAATTAAACTATACTTAGTATTATTAAAATTTTAAAATAATTTATTAGTATTATCTACTATTATTTACTAAAAATTAAAAAAATTTAAAAAATTAAATATTTTTTTTAAGTAATTTACGTAATATAAAAAATATAATAATAATTTTTAAATTAAATAATAAATCTACTAATAAAAATTATTTTTTTATTTTTTTATAATTATATACCTAATAATAAAAAAATTATTAATAAAAGTAGTTACTAAAAAAGTAATTTTAAGTTAAATTAAAATTATAATATTACTTAATTATTTTTTTATAAATATTAGTTCTAAAATAGTAATTTTTAGTATTTTTTAAAAAATTTATTAAACTTTATTAAACTAATATTTTAAATTTTTTATAACTAGTCTAAAACTTAAAATAACTAAGTTTTAAAATAAAATATTAATTAAGTTTTAAAATACGTCTAATTAAAAAGGCCTTAAGCCTAATTAAATATTAAATAGGCCTAATCTATTTTATTATTTAAATTAGAGTATAAAAATAAAATACTTTAAATTTATATACTTAATAAAATAATAATAACTATATAAAATAAACTATATTTTATATATAATTTATAATTTAGATTATATAAAGTATAGTAGTATTAATAACTAACTAATAATATTAATTTTTAATAAATCTATTTTAGGTATAAAAATAGAGTATTTTAAATTTATATTTTAAATAAAATAATAATAATAATATATAATAAACTTTATTTTATATATAACTTATAGTATATACTATATAAAATATTTTATAATAAAAAATTAGTAAAAAATATTAACTTTTAGTTAACTTATATTATAATAATATATTATTATATAAGAGTTAGTTATTACTAAATAATATTATAATAGTTATATAAAATAAATTATTTTTTAATTTTAAATAACTTTATAGACTATATAGCCTACGTTATAATAAAAAAGTAATTTAAAAAAATAAAATTTAATATATATATATTATAATATAAAATAGTACGTACTAAAGAGTATTATTAAATAAAATTATAATAACTATATATAATAAACTATATTTTATATTTAGTTTATAGTATAGTCTATATTAAAAAATAATATAATTAAAAACTAATTAAAAATATTAATTATTAATTAATTTATTTAGGGTATAAAAACGAGACGTTTTAAATTTATATATTTAATAAAATAATAGTATTTATATAAAATAAAGTATATTTTATATATAAGTTATAAAATAGACTATATAAAATATTATATTATTAAAAACTAGTAAATAATATTAATTTTTAACTAACTTATATTATAATAATAAATAATTATATAATAATTAGTTATTATTAACTAAAAATATAATAACTATATAAAATAGATTATTTTTTAATTTTATACTATTATATAGGCCCTATAGGCTAGATTATATCTTATAACTAGCCTAAAAGAGCTAGATTTAACTTATTTATATTATAATATAAAATAGTATATACTAAAAACTATTATTATATAAAACTATAGTAGCTATATATAATAAAATATATTATATATATAACTTATAGTATAGATTTTATAAAATATATTATAATAAAAACCTAATAATAATATTTATTTTTAGCTAATATATATTATAATAATAAATTATTTTATAATAATTTATTATTACTAAATAAAATTATAATAACTATATATAATAAACTATATTTTATATATTACTTATAGTATAGTCTTTATAAAAAATAGTATAATTAAAAACTAGTTAATAATATTAATTTTTAGTAAAGTTATTTAAGGTATAAATTTAAAGTGTCTTAAATTTAAACTCTAGATAAAATAATAATAACTATATAGAATAGGCTATACTTTATATATAATTTATAGTTTTAGCTATATAGAGTATAGTACTATTAAAAACTAATTAAAAATATTAATTTTTAGTAAAATTATTTAGAGTATAAATTTAGAGTATTCTAAATTTAAACTCTAAATAAAATAATAATAACTATATAGAGTAGGCCATACTTTATATATAGCTTATAGTTTAGGCTATATAGAGTATAGTACTATTAATAACTAGTTAAAAATATAAATTTTTAGTAAAGTTATTTAGAGTATAAAAATAGAGTAACCTAAATTTATTCTTTAAATAAAATAATTAAAACTATATATAGTAGACTATATTTTATATACAACTAATATAATAGGCTATATAGAATATTATATAATAAAAAACTAGTAAAAAATATTAATTTTTAACTAATTTATATTATAATAATAAATTATTGCGTAATAATTTATTATTATTAAATAAAAGTATAATAACTATATAAAATTAACTATTTTTTAATTTTAAGCTACTCTATAGACTGTATAGCCTACGTTATAACTAAAAACTAGCCTAAAAGGGCTAGGTTTAACTTATTTATATTATAACACAAAATAATATATACTAAAAAATATTACTAAATAAAACTATAGTAGCTATATATAGTAGGCTATATTTTATATATAGCTTATAGTTTAGGTAATATAGAGTATAGTACTATTAAAAACTAGTTAATAATATTAATTTTTAGTAAAGTTATTTAGGGTATAAAAATAGAGTACCCTAAATATATACCCTTAATAAAATATTAATAAATATATAAAGTAGACTATATTTTATATAGAGTTTATAGAACCGGCTATATAGTATAGAGTATAATTAAAAACTAGTTAAAAATATTAACTCTTAGTAAAATTCCCTAGGGTATAAAAACAGAGCACCCTAAATTTATACCCTAAATAAAATAATAATAATTATATATAATAGGCTATATTTTATACGTAGCTTATAGAACCTCTTCTATAGTATATAGTATAATTAAAAATAAGTAAATAATATTTATTTTTAGTAAAGTTATCTAGAGTATAAAAATAGGGCGCCCTAAATTTATACCCTAAATAAAATAATAGTAACTATATATAGTAGGCTATATTTTATATATAACTTATAGTTTAGGTTATATAGAGTATAGTACTATCAATAACTAAATAATAATATTAATTCTTAGCCAACTTATATTATAATAATAAATTATTGCGTAATAATTTATTGTTACTAAATAAAAGTATAATAACTATATAAAATAGGCTATTTCTTAATTTTAGACTATTCTATCGACTCTAGAGCCTACGCTATAGCTAACAACTAGCCTAAAAGGACTAGATTTAACTTATTTATATTATAACACAAAACGGTGCGCACTAAAAAGTATTACTAAATAAAACTATAGTAGCTATATATAATAGAATATATTATATATATAACTTATAGTATAGGTTCTATAAAGTATATTATTATTAAAAACTAGTTAAAAATATTAACTTTTAGTAAAGTTATTTAGGGTATAAAAACGGGGCGCCCCATATTTGTGCCCTAAATAAAATAATAGTAACTATATATAGCAGGCCATATTTTATATACAGCTTATAGAATAGGGTATATAGAGTATAGTACTATTAACAACTAAATAATAATATTAATTCTTAGCTAACTTATATTATAACAACAAATTATTGCGCAATAATTTATTATTACTAAATAAAAGTATAATAACTATATAAAATAGGCTATTTCTTAATTTTAGACTATTCTATCGACTCTAGAGCCTACGCTATAACTAACAACTAGTCTAAAAGGACTAGATTTAACTTATTTATATTATAATATAAAACGGTATACACTAAAAAGTGTTACTAAATTAAACTATAATAGCTATATAAAATAGGCCACCTTGTAATTTTAGGGTACCCTATAGGTCCTATAGGCTACGTTATAATTAGAAAGTAGTTTAAAAGGGCTAGATTAAATTAATTTCTTTTATAATATATAACGGTGCGTACCGAAAAGTGTTACTAAATAAAATTATAATAGCTATATATAGTAGACTATATTTTATATATAGTTTATAGTTTAGGCTATATAGTATATAGTACTATTAAAAACTAGTTAATAATATTAATTTTTAGCTAACTTATATTATAATAATAAATTATTACGTAACGATCCGTTATTACTAAATAGAAGTATAATAACTATATAAAATCGACTATTTTTTAATTTTAGGCTATTCTATTAACTGTATAGCCTACTCTATAACTAAAAACTAGCCTAAAAGGACTAGGTTTAACTTATTTATATTATAACACAAAACGGTACGCACCAAAAAGTATTACTAAATAAAACTATAGTTACTATATATAATAGAACACATTATATATATAACTTATAATATAGGCTTTATAAAGTATATTATTATTAAAAACTAGTTAAAAATATTAATTTTTAGTAAAGTTATTTATGGTATAAAAACGGGGCGCCCTAAATTTATACCCTACATAAAATAATAGTAGCTATATATAATAGGCTATATTTTCTAACTAGCTTATAATATAGGCTATATAAAGTATATTATAATTAAACGCCAGATAATTATAGTTATTTTTAGCTAACTTTTATTATAATAATAAATTATTGCGTAACGATTCGTTGTTGCTAAATAAAGATATAATAACTATATAAACTAGGCTATCTTGTATTTCTAGACTACCCTATAGACTCTATAGACTACGTTATAACTAAAAAGTAGCTTAAAAGGGCACGATTTGCCCTATTTATATTATAATAAGATATTATTGCGCAATAATTTGTTGTTACTAAATAAAACTATAGGAGCTATATAAAGTAGGCTATATTTTATAGGCAGCTTATAGAATCGGCTATATAGAGTATAGTACTATTAAAAACTAGTTAATAATATTAATTTTTAGGAAAGTTATTTAGGGCACAAAATTGGGGCGCCCCAAATTTGTGCCCTAGATAAAATAATAGTAACTATATATAGCAGGCCATATTTTATATATAACTTATAGTTTAGGCTATATAGAGTATAGTACTATTAAAAACTAGTTAATAATATTGATTTTTAGCTAACTTATATTATTATAATAAATCGTGGCGCAACGATTTGTTATTGCTAAATAAAAGTATAATAACTATATAAAATTAACTATTTCTTAATTTTAGGCTATTCTATCGAGTCTATAGCCTACGCCACAACTAAAAACTAGCCTAAAAGGGCTAGGTTTAACGTATTTATATTATAACACAAAACAGTGCGCACTAAAAAGTGTTACTAAATAAAACTATAGTAGCTATATATAGCAGGCTATATTTTATATATAGCTTATGGTTTAGGCTATATAGAGTATAGTACTATTAAAAACTAGTTAATAATATTAGTTTTTAGTAAAGTTATCTAGGGTATAAAAACTAGGCGCCCCAAATTTATATCCTAGATAAAATAATAATAATTATATATAACAGGCTATATTTTATATACGGCTTATAGTATAGGCTATATAGAGTACCTTATAATAAGAAACTAGTGAAAAATATTTATTTCTAGCTAACTTATATTATAATAATAAATTATTACGCAACAATTTATTATTGCTAAATAATACTATAGTAGCTATATAAAATAGACTATCTCCTAATTTTAGGCTACTCTATAGGCTGTATAGCCTACGTTATAATTAAAAAGTAGCCTAAAAGAGTAAAATTTAACTTATATATATTATAATACAAAACGGTGCGCACCAAAAAGTGTTACTAAATAAAATTATAATAACTATATATAATAGACTATATCTTATATACAGCTTATAGCTTAGGCTATATAGAGTATAGTATAATAAAAAACTAGTTAATAATATTAATATTTAGTAAAGTTATTTAGGGTATAAATTTAGGCCGCCCTAAATTTATACTCTTAATAAAATAATAATAGCGACTATATATAGCAGGCTATAGTTTATATATATATTATACAATCGGCTATATAAAATAGAGTATAATTAAAAACTCGTTAATAGTATTAATTTTTAGTAAAGTTATTTAGGGTATAAAAACGGGGCACCCTAAATTTATACCCTAAATAAAATAATATTAACTATATATAGTAGACTATATTTTCTAAAAGGCTTATAATTTAGACTATATAAAGTATAGTACTATTAGAAACTAGTTAAAAATATTAATTTTTAGTAAAGTTATTTAGGGTACAAAAATAGAGCGCCCCGAATTTATACTCTAGATAAAATAATAGTAATAATATAAAGTAAACTATATTTTAAAGACAGCGTATAGAATCGGCTCTATAAAGTATATTATAATTAAAAACTAATTAAAAATATTTATTTCTAGCTAACTTATATTATAATAATATATTATTATATAATTATTTATTGTCGCTAAATAATACTATAGTAGCTATATAAAATAGACTATTTACTAATTTTAGGCTTCTCTATAAGCTATATAGCCTACGTTACAACTAAAAAGTAGCCTAAAAGGGCTAGATTTAGCTTATTTTTATTATAACATAAAACGGTTCGCAGCAAAAAGTATTACTAAATAAAATTATAGTAGCTATATAGAGTAGACTATATTTTATATATAGCTTATAGTTTAGGCTATCTAGAGTATAGTACTGTTAAAAACTAGTTAATAATATTAATTTTTAGTAAAGTTATTTAGGGTATAAATTTAGGGCGCTCCAAATTTATACCCTTAATAAAATAATAGTAACTATATATAGTAGGCCATATTATATATATAGCGTATACTTTAGGCTATATAGGGTATAGTACTATTAAAAACTAGTTTATAATATTAACTTTTAGTAATATTATCTAGAGTATAAATTCGGGGCACCCCAAATTTATACCCTTTATAAAATAATAGCGACTATATATAGTAGCCTATATTTTATATATAGCTTATAGTTTAGTCTATATAGAGTATAGTACTATTAAAAACTAGTTAATAATATTAATTTTTAGTAACGTTATCTAGGGCATAAAAACGGGATACCCTAAATTTATACTCTAAATAAAATAATTATAACTATATATAGTAGGCTATACTTTATATACAGCTTATAGAATAGGCTATATAGAGTATTATATAATTAAGAACTAGTAAAAAATATAAATTTTTAGCTAACTTATATTATAACAACAAATCGTTACGCAACAATTTATTATTACTAAATAAAAATATAATAACTATATAAAATAGACTATTTCTTAATTTTGGGCTATTTTATAGGCTCTATAGACTACGTCATAACTAAAAACTAGCCTAAAAGGGCTAGGTTTAACTTATTTATATTATAACACAAAACGGTGCGCACTAAAAAGTATTACTAAATAAAGTTATAGTAGCTATATAATATAGGCTATATTATATATATAGATTATAGTATAGGCTGTAAAGAGTATACTATTATTAAAAACTAGTTAAAAATATTACGAATTAGCTAACTTATTTAGAGTATAAAAATAGGGCACTCTAAATTTATACCCTAGAATATATAATAGTAGCTATATATAGTAGGCTATATTTTCTAACTAGCTTAAAATATAGGCTATATAAAGTATATTATAATTAAACACTAGATAATAATATTTATTTTTAGCTAACTTATATTATAACAACAAATTATTACGTAACAATTTATTATTACTAAATAATAGTATAATAACTATATAAAATAGACTATTTCTTAATTTTGGGCTATTCTATAGGCTGTATAGCCTACGTTATAACCGAAAAGTAACTTATAAGGGCAGGATTTAGCCTATTTATATTATAACCACGTATTATTACGCAATAATTTGTTGTTACTAAATAAAACTATAGTAGCTATATAAAGGAGGCTATATTTTATACGTAGCCTATAGAATTGGTTATATAATGTATAGTACTATTAAAAACTAGTTAATAATATTAAATTTTAGTAAAGTTATTTAGGGTATAAATTCGGGGCGCCCCGAATTTGTGCCCTAGATAAAATAATAATAACTATATATAGTAAGCTATATTTTATATATAACTTATAGAATAGGCTATATAGAGTATTATATAATTAAGAACTAGTAAGAAATATTTATTTTCGGCTAACTTATATTATAATAACAAATCGTTGCGTAACAATTTATTATTACTAAATAAAAATATAATAACTGTATAAAATAGACTATTCTTTAATTTTAGGCTATTCTATAGGCTCTATAGACTACGTCATAACTAAAAACTAGCCTAAAAGGGCTAGGTTTAACTTATTTATATTATAACACTTTTCGGTGTGCACCGAAAAGTGTTACTAAATAAAACTATAGTAGCTATATATAATTAAATATATTATATATATAACTTATAGTATAGACTCTCTAAAGTATATTGTTATTAAAAACTAGTTAATAATATTAATTTTTAGTAAAGTTATCTAGGGTACAAAAACGGGGCGCCCTAAATTTATACTTTAGAAAAAATAATTATAACTATATATAGTAGGCTCTATTTTATATATAGCTTATAGAATAGGCTATATAGAGTATTATACAATTAAGAACTAGTAAAAAATATTAATTTTTTAACTAACTTATATTATAATAATAAATTATTGCGTAATAATTCGTTGTTGCTAAATAAAACTATAGTAGCTATAAAAAATAGGCTACCTTGTAATTTTAGGCTACCCTATAGGTCCTATAGGCTACGTTACAATTAAAAAGTAGGCTAAAAGGGCTAGATTTAACTTATTTATATTATAACACAAAACGGTGTGCACCAAAAAGTGTTACTAAATAAAACTATAGTAACTATATATAATAGAATATATTATATATATATCTTATAGTCTAGACTATATAGAGTAAAATACTATTAAAAACTAATTAAGAATATTAATTTTTAGTAAAGTTATCTAGAGTATAAATTTGGGGCGCCCCGAATTTATGCCCTAGATAAAATAATAGCAACTATATATAGTAGGCTATATTTTATACGCAGGTTATAGTATTGGCTATATAAAATATAGTACTATTAAAAACTAAGTAATAATATTAATTTTTAGTAAAGTTATTTAGGGTATAATAATAGAGCACCCCGAATTTATACCTAAAATAAAATCGTAGTTACTATATATAATAAATAATCTTTTAGATATAGTTTATAGTATAGGCTATATAGAGTAAAATACTATTAGAAATTAATTAAAAATATTAATTTTTTACTAATCTATTTAGGGTATAAAAACGGGGTGCCCCAAATTTATACCCTAGATAAAATAATAAAAACTATATATAAGAGGCCGTATTTTATACACGGCTTATAGTATAGACTATATAGAATACCTTATAATAAGAGACTAGTAAATAATATTTATTTCTAGCTAACTTATATTATAATAATAAATTATTATATAATAATTTATTATTACTAAATAATACTATAGTAGCTATATAAAATAAACTATTTTTTTAATTTTAGGCTACTTTATAGGCTATATAGGCTACGTTATAATTAAAAACCAGTCTAAAAGGACTAAATTTAACTTACTTATATTATAATATAAAACGGTATATATAAAAAAGTATTTTATAATAAATTTATTATAGCTATATAAAATAGAATATATTTTTTATATAGTTTAGATTATAGGCTATATTAGATATATTATTATTAAAAACGAGTTTAAAATATTAACTTTTAGTTAACTTATATAAAATATACCTATTAAACGCCCTAAATCTATATATAAAGAAAAATAATTGTAAATATATATAATAAAATATATTTATATTTTATAATTATAATATTATATATTATATATTATTTATTTTATATCCTATAGCGCTTATATATTTAATATTATTTATATATATAAAACTCTACTTAATTAATTTAGACTAATATAGTATTATTCTATAATAATATTATTATTTTAGTATTTATATATATTAGCGTCTTAGTTCTATTAGAATTATAACTAATATAAGTATTTAAAACTATTATTTTTTAGTAGGGCTATACTACTAAAAGTTATAAATTAATATATCTACTTTTTATTTTAGGACCAACACCCTTTACTATATTTATTAATAATAAATTATTTTTATAGCTTTATGCGGGGCTTTACATTTTTTTATATAAAAAAATAGTTATTTAAATTTTTTTTAAGTAGTTTACTACGCACTATACTAGTACGTATTAAATAGTATTTTTAAAATTTATAAAAAGGGGATAAAGAGTACTAAGTTAGCTTAAGCTTAAAGGCCCTAAATTTTTTATTAATAATCTTATAGACTTTTATTATTTATAATAATAGCTATAGGCTCCGCCTTTAATAACTCTAAAGACTTTTATTAATAATTTTAAAAACTTTTATTAGTAACTTTAAAAGACTTTTATAAAAAATATACTAGTAACTTTAGGAGCTTTTATTAATAATTTTAGAAACTTCTATTAGTAATTTTAAAAAATTTTATTAGTAACTTTAGGGGGCTCTTATAAGAGATATACTAATAACTTTAGGGGCTTTTATTAGTAACTTTAGAAGGGGCTCTTATAAAAGGTATTAATAACTCTAGGAACTTATATTTTATAAAGGGGGGTTAAAAAGTATTAAATTAATCTTAAAGGCCCCTAGATTCTTTATAAATAATATTAGTATTTTTAGTAGCTGTCGGTAATATTAACTTTAATTAGCTAATTATTAAAAATTCTAGTATACTCTTAGCCCCTTAGTTTAGTAGGTTAATACCTATATTAGTAAATAGTTAACACTTATACCGGCTATGCTAAATTTTAAAAAAGGGAACTAAAGCCCTATTATTTTTATAATAATAGATAATTATTTACTATTATACTATATACTTACAGATTATTAATTATACTATTATTTATTAATAAATGTATAGAGGGGCTAAGTTTAAATAAATAATAGTTTTTATAAAAAAGGTTTAATTCTATATAGACTTCCTCCCTATTAGAGTACTAATATAGTATATAAGTAGTAGTAGCCCTTAACTCTATTTTTTTATATTACAGCTAGTAGCCTAAAAAAGTAACTCTATTTTAAAATAAGATAAGATATATACAGTATATAGTACCCTTATATATATATATATATAATTTATAACTAAAATTAATTTAATTACTACTACTACTACTATACTAACTACCTTTAATATTATACTTATAAATATAAGTAAAACTATAAATACCCTACTATAATAGTTACTATTTACTTAAAAGTATTTAGCTACTTAGTAAACTAGTAGTTATAGTATTATTAACCTAGACTATAAAAATAAATTATATATTAACTTATTATATATAGTCGTATAGCTCTACGCTAGTAATAGTTTAATTAAATTTTTATTTTATTAACTAAATAATAAAGTACTAGCCTACTATAGTATATATAGGTAAACTAAAATAAAGGTTTAATTTATAGAGATTAGGCTACTTAAAAATACTAAAAAGTTAAAAATATAACTAATTATATTATATTTATATTAGTAATAGTTCTAATACTATACTTTAGGGTTAGTAGTAATTGGCTAGACCTAGTAAAAACTTTTTAAAGTAATAAAAAATACTATAAAAAAATAAAAATAAAAGTATAAAATAAAAAAAAATAAAATAAAATTCCTAAACTTTAAACTAAAATAGTATTATTAGGTAGTATTACTTTTTATAAATTTAACTCTCGTTCTCTAAATAGCCTATTAGGGGGAGTATTTTTTTAGAGATAGGTCTAGTGTTAGTTAAAATTTAGTAAGGTACTTTTAGGTTATTATAATAAAGTAAAAGCTATTTAACTAGTATAGCCACTTTTATTTTTTTAGTAAAAGTATTTTTTAGTTATAGTAGAAGTATATATATAAGTAGGCGTATTTTACTAATATACTAAAAAAGATATTAGTAAACGGCTTTAGCTATTTTATTTAAAAGAGTACTAAAACTAATATTATAGAATAAACTATCTAAAGCGGCTATAAGGCTTAAAAAGTTATAAGCTAAAAATCTATAGTATATAGCTTTATACTAAAAGATAAATATTTATATTTATAAATATTAGTTTTTTTTTTTTAGAGAGTAATTTAGTAGAGATAGAAGAAAAAAACTATATTAAAAAAAAATTATAAAAGCTACTATAAATAATAGCCTTAAAAAGTTATACTCTTTTTAATAGAAAGCGCCTTTATAAATAAAAGATATTTAGAGTAAGTAGGTATATACTAAATAGTAAAAACTTTTTTTTTTTTTTTTTTTTTTATACTAAGGTCTAGTTCTAGTTCTGTAATAGATTTAAATTACTAGTAAAATTTATACTACTAAAAATAGTATTTAAACTATAGAGACTAAAAAAGACTACGCTTTATAGTTATTAATTAAATAAAAAAGCTATTACTATTAAATAGATATTATATTTAATTACTATATAAAAAGTATTTTATCTATATAGTAGTAAAACTAGTTAGTAAAATTTACGCTTTTAGTAAATTACTTTAGTATAATATAGTAATAAAATCTAGCTTTTATAGAAGTAGTAGTATTTATTTTATATAATTAAAAACTTAAGATTTAGTAGTATAGCCTATATATTTTAATTTTATAAAGCGCCTATACGCAGTAACTAAAATATAAAATTATAATTAAAAAAAAAAAAAAAAATATATATATAGTATATATAGATTAAACTATATATAAATTAGTAGTACTTAAACTAGTTTTAGCTTAAAAATAATATAGTAGTATAGCTAAATTTATTTAGTTAGCTAGATTTAACTACGCTATTATATTATTTTTAAACTAAAACTAGTTTAGACACTACTAGTTTAAATATAATTAATAAGGGCTAATAAAACTAAAAATAAAAAAATAGACTAGCTAAAAAGTATTAAGTTAAATTAAGCTTAAAGGCCCTAAATTTTTTATTAATAATTTTATAAACTACTATTATAGCGGCTGTAGGTTCTGTTTTTAATAACTTTAAAGGCTTTACTTTTAGTAACTTTAGGGGCTTTACTCTTAATAATTTTAAAAGTTTTACTCTTAGTAATTTTAGAGGCTTTTAATAGTAAGTAACTTTAGTAGCTGCTAGTAATTTTAAATAATAAAGTTTTTTATTAGTATAAGCTATATAGCCTATATAGGGCTCTATTTTTAATTATACTAAAAAATAGTTTTTTAAAATTTTTTTAAATACTTTATTATATACTATTTCGGTATGTATTAAATAGTATTTTTAAAATTAATAAAAAAAAGTTAAAAAGTGTTAATTAATTTTAGAGGCCCCTAGATTTCTTATAAGTAAAATTAGTGTCCCTAGTAGCTGCCGGTAATATTAACTCTAATTAACTAGTTATTAAAGATTTTAGTACACTTTTAGTTTTTTAGCCTAATAGATTAATACTTATATTAGTAAGTAGTTAGTACTTATACTAGCTATACTAAGTCTTAAAAAAAAAAACTAAAACTCTACTATTTTTATAATAGTAGGTAAAGTTTTATTATAAAAAATTATTAATAAGCTAAAACTACTTATATAAATAATTAGCTAATAGAGTATTTTTATTCGCGTATATATTACGGTATAGTAAATAATTTTTAAATTTAAAATAATATACTACCCTAGACTATTTAAATAGAAAATTAAAATTAGAAAATTAAAAATTAACTATAATAGGTTAATTAAATAAATATAATTATTATTATCTTAAAAAAGTACTAAATTACTTAAAAAACTAATAGTTTATATAACGCTTCGGCCTTCTTTTATAAAGTAGCTATTATAGTAAATATAAATTACGTACCTATATATATATAATAATTTAATTAAGTTTTTACCCTATTAATTAAATAGTAAAGTTATTAGTTTACTATAGTACTAATAGGTAAAACGGGATAAAAGTTTAACTCTAAAAAATTTTTTAAAGAGTATTACTTTTAATAGAAATACCTCTACCTAAAAGATTTTAGTACTTAAATATATTTATTTAAAAGCTTTAAAGTTTTTTTATTTTTTTTTTCTTTTTTTTTTTATTAGTATTTTTTTTTATATAGGCATCGCTAGCGATACGTAAGCTTTTTACTTAGTATTAAATAATTATTTTATTTTTTTACGCGCGGACTTACCCTAAATATATATTAAAATTAATAAATAAATAAACTATACTAGTTTATAATATAAATAATTAACTATTACCCCTAAATACTCTTTAGTAAAAAGGTTTTATTAAATAAGTACGCTCTACTATTTTTATTTAAAAAAGCTATTTTTAAGCTATAAGCCCTCTTTTTAAAATTTTAGATTTAAATTATTAGTAGAACCTTTATACTATACTACCTAATAGTAATACCTAACTAGTAAAAAAAAATTAATAATAGTTTATAGCGTAACTAAACTATAAGCCCTCTTTTTAAAAGTTTTAGATTTAAACTACTAGTAGAACTATATAACTATCTAATAGTAATACTTAACTAATAAAAAAGGTAAGTAGTAATTTTATAGTATAACTAAATAAGTACGTTTCCCTCTACTAGAGAAAAAAAAAAAATATTATTACTATATATATTTTACCCAACGTTATACTCTAGTTTTTTTAAATAATATCTAACCCCCTATAAGTTACTAGTAAAATATAGATAACTATAATTATAGTATTACTAAAATACTTTTTTTAAACGCGGATCTTATAGCGTTATTTTAACTAAATAATATATTTAGTTAGATATATAGTAAAACTTCTCTTAACTTTATATTTTTAAATAATAGCTATACTAGAGTAGCGCTTAACTATAATTTTAACTATTAATATAACTATATTAAACTACTTATATAGATTACTAATATTTCTACTAGTATTATAAAACTACTAACTTATTTAGTAGTTTTAGTAGTTATTACTCTTAGTATAATTTTATAACCTTTACTTAACTTTAGTAAAACTAGAGGCCCTAAACTTTTTTAACTATAAGTATTTTATTATAAAGTATATCTACGTTTACTTTTAAAATATATTTTAAAAAGTATAAATTATATACTATTAGTAAAAGTTATTAAAAACGCGCTAAACTTATATTTATTAAAAACTTATTTTTTATTAAGCGTTATACTAGCTGTTAATTCCCTCTTTATAATAATTATATTTTATAGACTTAACTTTACTATAAACTATTAGCTTACTATTAAGGTAGCCGCTTATAATAGCCTACTAGTAGTCCTAGGCGAGAATAAATTTATAAATAGCCTAAATATTAGAGTCCCTAGCCCTTTTATATATTATACGCTTAATACTAAACTAAAAAATTATAATTACTAAGTTTACTAACTCTTTTAAATAACTATTTTATTTAGTTTTTTATATAAAGTCTATTATACTCTACAGTATATTAACGTAGAGTATATAAATAATATTAAAAAAATTAATACTAACTTCTAGCGCTAAGGTAAAAATAATAAGACTATTTTTTTTAAGCTATTACTTTTTTTATAGGTTGCGGTTAATATTCTTAATATAGTAATAATTATAGTTTAGCTTATAGGCTAGCTGTTTATATATAGTCTTACTATAATAGTATATAACTCTTTTAGTCTTTACTACTATATATTACTAGAGTTACTTAGCCTATTTTTAGTAGTACTCTAGTATAGCTTTAAAAAGCCTATTTTTTTATATATAAATACGTAGTGCTACGTATTAAAATATAAAATACTAATTTAAATATATATAGTACTACTACTAAGGAGTATATTTATTTCTAGCTTATTTTTTTACTTTAATAGAAGAGTAGTAATTAATAAAACTATTAAATACTAAAGTAACTAAAGGTTATATAGTTATACTAGTCTAAAATACTACTAGCTTAAGGTATAAATAAAATAATACTTATTTATAATTATACGCTATAGTAACCCCTGTTTTATAAATAATTATATATAACTAAAAAAGTTTTTATTAATTTTTATATTACTAGCTAGGTCGGCGCTTACTATAATTAAAAAAGTATAGTTATTAGTACTTAAAGTCTACTTTAAATAATTTAGTTTAGTTTAGTTTATATACTCTAGTAGATTTTAAATTAAGGCTTAAAATAAAATTATTACTATAGTAACGCCGATACTATTTAAAAAAGCTAGTAAGCTAAAGAGGAGGGTTTTCCTACCCCTAGTAGAAAGAATAATAATTAATAAAATTTACTTATTAAAAATAGTATTTAACGCCTACTCCTATTTTATAAAATAGAATATTAGGTATTTTACGTTTAGTATTTACTATATTTTTTTATAAATAGCCCTATTTTAGTTATTAATTAAAAGGTCTATTTTTAGGCGTTATACTATTTATACTTTACTATTTCCTTTTAAACTTTTTTTTAAGCTAGACTTTTATATACGCTTTTATTATTATAGTTACTATTATTACTATTACTATTACTAGTACTACTAGTGTTACTAAATAGATAGCGTAATTATACTAAATTTAAAATAGCTATTACTACTAGGACTAAAATTAAAAAAGTTATACTAGACTATACTAAGTGGGTAAAAAACGTTAATAAATTAAGTACTAAAATATTTAATAATATTAATAAAAATACTATAGGTAAGTAGCCCTATTATTATAGTATATACGTTTTAGAGTTTTAGTAAGTCTTTTCTTTTTTTAATTTTTACTTTTTTTCTAACCCTATTATCTTCTATATTATTAAAGCCGGCACTAAATTTTTTTTTAATTATAATTTTACTAATACCTACAGCAGCGTATTAGTAAACTAAAGTATTTAATTTAGTATTTAGGTTAGTAGCTATAATAGACTTTAGTATAACTATAAAATAGCTAGTTTTTTAAAATTCTCTAGTTTAATTATTAGTTTATAAGTAGTTACTAAAGGTACTATAATTTTTTAAAATATTTTACTTTAGAAAGTTTTAAAAGGGGAGTATATAAGTAAAATAAATTACTATAATTTAGTCTAGTTATAATAATAGAAAGCGAGACACTATTTTTAGCTTATTTTACTAAAATATAAATTTATAGTAGCGAATAACTATTATAACTAAATTATTTAGTATAAAAATATTATAATTCTATAATAGTACGTTAATATATTATAATAATATTAACTTAATTTCTTAAAAGAGTTAGCTAGTAGTAATATATATAGCAGTAAAAAGCTATAAAAAAAAATAGTTTATTTAGCGTAGATAGGCGCGTATTTAGCGCTTATTTTAATCCCCTTATAGTAATTATAGTAGTAATTTATAAACTATTACTAGACTATAGTTTACTTAATTAAATATTTATTTAATTTTTTAATTTAACTAGTTATAATACTACTATATAAAAGACTTATACTTTTAAAATAAAATAATATTATTTTTAAGGCGCTTTAGGTTAATCTTAAAACGCTTTCTAACTTCCCTTACTTAAAATAAATTTTTTTAGAAAATTTACTTAGCCTCTACTACTATATACTATACTATTTAGTAGAATTTAGTAAACTAAATAAATTAATTATTAAAATAAAATATTCTTTTATCTATAAACTACTAGGTATTACTAAAATTTTTTTTATTTATAGTAATATATTTACTATAAACTAGTAGACTAAGCGCCTTAATTATAGGACTATAAAACTTATTTATAAAATACTCTATTTACTATTATATAAAATAGGTAAGCTTACTATTCTCTTAGTAAGTATATTAAATAGTAAATAGTAATATTTTTACTCTAAGGGCCCTAATATAATATATTACCCTACTAAGCGTATAAGTATAGTTTTTTACAGTTTAGAGGCGCTTTATATTAGTATTAATTTTAAAAACTATTAAAAAGTAAATAAGGCCGCTACTAAAGACGTTTTAGTTAGTTTTAGTAAAAATAAAAAATTTTAAAAATACTAGTAAGGCTACTATAGTTAGGCCCCTATACTATAGTTTATTACCGCTATTAGCCTTCTTTAGTTTTTAAATAAAAATAGATATCTTTTTTTATTATATATTTATTTAAGAAAATAGCGTATAAATATTTTTAATAAAATTAATTAGTTATTACCTAACTATAGGTCTAGTACTAATAATAAAATTATTTTTAGCCCTACTAGTATTACTATTACTATTTAAGTAATTACTATTACTAGTATTACTATTACTACTATTATCTAAAACTCTACTAGGACTATAACCTATAAGATATAAAATAATAGTATAGTTATTTTTTTTATTATTTTAACTATTACTACTACTACTACTATTATTTTTATTATTTTTTTACTTTTACTACGTATCCTTCTTTACCTAAAATATATAAAGGGCGTAGTATATAAACTTAATTATAGTAATAATATAATAGTTTTATATTTTTATATTTTAAAGGTAGCTAAAAGGGTACTAGTTAATTTTTTATTATTTTAGGCTCTTAAACTAGTGCTAAATCTTTTTACTAAAAGTCTTTAGTTTAGTAATACTCTATTTTACTAGTAATTTTATTAGGTCTCTAACCTTTTTAAAATAAGTTTTATTTTTATCCGGCGCTTTTACTATATAAGTAATATACTTTAAATTATTACTACTAAAGTATTCTAGCTAGTCTATTCTCTTAAACTAGTTTATTCTATTAGTTTACTTTATTTTAGTAGTAGGTATTAAAACTTTAGCTTATTACGCCTATAATATAACGTTTTAATATACTATAAGGGTAGTTAAGTAAGTAAAAAAAAAATTAGCTAAAAGAGGGTATAGGTCTACTAGCAGCTATATAGTAAAATACTATTAATAAAATATTAAAATAAAAAATATTTATAAATAAACCTAAATATATAGCGCTAGATTTTTAGTATTTTAGAATTTAGTATATTCTCTATTTAGATACTTTTAGAGGTTATTTTTACTAGTAGTAAAAAAGTTATAATAATAAAAACTATTAATTTAATAGGTAAAGTTTAGTATAGACAGCCCTAGTACCTTAAATAGAATACTTATAGTAGTAAATAATAGTATTTTATCTATTATAGTAGGTTATTAACTATAATTATAAAACTAAATTAAAATAATATACTTCTATTTACTACGTATTTAGTAGTAATTATATAAATAGTTTTTAATATTTTATAGGCCTATTATATACTATTTATAGATAAGAACCTTATAAGACTCTAAAAAGTAAAAACTTTATTTTATATTTTTTAGTATAATAGTACTATGTATAAAAAAAGTAAAAGCTACTATTAGGTCTCTTTAGCCTTTATAGTCTTTTTAGTAAAATAGTTATATATTTATAAATAGCGTATAGATAACTACTAAAAAGTAATAAACTATTATTATTATACTAAGTACTAAACTAGTGCGTAACTATCTTATATAAACTCTATTAATAATAAGTAGTAAATCTAAAAAATAGCGTATTAAAAAAAATAGTAAAAACTAGTAATTTTTTTTTAAAGGGGGGTAAAGGGTATAGTAGTATACGTATAGCTATATATTAAATAAAAAGAAAAGGTAAGCCCTTTTAGGGGCTAAGCAGGCCTTAAAGTAAGTTAAATTTAGTAGGCGCTAGACTAAAATAAAGAGCTAATTAAGCCTAAAAATAGTATCTAATTAAATTTTAAAGTATACTTACTTTAAACTACACTAAGTCTAAAGTAGTACTAAATAGGTTTAATTAATTATATTTTTTTAGTTAGGGTTAGCGTTTTCTCTTTTTTCTTTCTCTTTTTTTTTTACTACTTATACCCCTTACTAAGCTTATACTCTATTTTTACTATTTAATTTTATTTATTTACTATTTTTACCTATACTACTTTTTAGTTTTTTAGATCCTTCTAGTTTTCTAGACCCTCTTAGTTTTTTAAACCCTTTTAGTTTTTTAGATTCTTTTAGTTTCCTAAATTTTTTTAGTTTTTTAAATATTAATAAGTGTTTATATATAGGTACGTAGCTTATTAAGAGTTATTATATTAAGTTATAGTAAAAAGCTAAGTTAAAAACTAAGGTCTATAAAGTCTATAAAAGACTAAAACTTAATTTTATAATATTTAAAGTTTATAGCTAGTGTATATATATAAAAGAAAAAGTAAATATATATAAATTATATTTTATTTAAAACTTATTTATAAAAGGTATTAGTAGACTAGTTAGTATAATAAGGTAATAGAGAAAAAAAAAAAAAAGAATAAAAGAGTAAGAAAAATAATAAAATTTTTATAACTTAAATACTAATTATAAAGTTTTAATACCCCTTTCTATATAGTATATATTATAATATTATACTAAAAACTATATAAAAATATTTAATATATTAAATACAGTACTATATACTATAAAAAATATAGTAATAGTATAATAATATAAAATTAAATTTATTTTATTATACTATATTAGTTATACTAAACTATATCTTACCCCTAAAAACTAATTTAATTTTTATTTTTAGCTATAACCTAATTTAATATTAAAGATTTATTTTAGAGATATAATATTATTATTAAATATATAAGTTTATTATTTTATAATTTTATAACTCTATAATTTTATAACTTTATAATTTTATAATTTTATAAACTTTATAATTCTATAAACTTTATAATTTTATAGATTTTATAATTTTATAAATATTATAACTCTATAAATACTATAACTTTATAAATACTATAATTTTATAAATATTATAATTTTATAAATACTATAATTTTATAAATACTATAATTCTATAAATACTATAATTTTATAAATATTATAATTTTATAAATATTATAATTTTATAAATATTATAATTTTATAAATACTATAACTTTATAAATATTATAATTTTATAAATACTATAATTTTATAAATACTATAATTTTATAAATACTATAACTTTATAAATACTATAACTTAATAAATATTATAATTTTATAAATACTATAATTTTATAAATACTATAATTTTATAAATATTATAATTTTATAAATACTATAACTCTATAAATATTATAATTTTATAAATATTATAATTTTATAAATACTATAATTTTATAAATATTATAACTTTATAAATATTATAATTTTATAAATACTATAATTTTATAAATATTATAATTTTATAAATATTATAATTTTATAAATACTATAACTCTATAACTTATTTAGTAACTAAATAGAACTTAAAATTTTTTTATATAAATATTTATAGGTCTATTCTTTAATTAAATATATAAAGTATAATAAATAATTTTTTTTAATATATAGTATAGCTACTAAGCGAACTATTAACGTAAATATACTAAAGAGTATAATATAATTATTAAATAGTTAAGGCTATTACTAGAATTAAAGTATTACTAAAACAGAACCTATTTTTAGCGTAAGTAAAAATAGAAATATATAGTATAAAATTAATAAATTAAAATACTAATATAATTTTATAGTATATTAGTCTAATTATTAAATATATTAGAGTATACCGCCTAGTTAATATTTAATTAAAAAGAATTAATTCTATATAATATCCGTAGTAGTAAAAATTAATATATAAAATTTTTTATTATTTTTAATATACTAATATATATTTCTATTTTTATAAGTCTCTATTATAAGTTAGTTTAGTAAAGAAAGTTTAATTTACCGTAGTACTTACTAATACACTTATTTAAAAAGTGTATAGTAGAATTTAAAAATAAATAAATTAAATTAAATAAAATATATAGTTATTAAGGTATTCTTTTAAACTCTAGTTTTAAATATATTTTATATAGTTAATAGTAGTATTACTTAACTATTAATAAAACTTATAAGTTAAGTTAAAATTTAGTGCCCGATAATAGCTTTATAAAATAATATATATTTAAAATTTAGAGTTAACTTACTATTAGTAATTTAGAAAAAAAAATAAAATAATAAAATAATATACACTCGTATTAAATTTAGTAATAAAATTTAGTTTTATATAAATATTTACGTCTTCTTAAGTTAATAAGAAAGTATAAAATATAAAGTAGATTTAAAACTTATTTATAATATTTTTTTAGTAAGTATTTTTAACCTTTTAATATATTTATTAATAATTATTAGTTCTTTACGGGGTATATATATTTTAAAATTAAAAAGGTCTAGTATATACTATATAATATTTAAATATACTCTCTTAGTTACTAGTATTATAAAACCTAAAAAATTTCTATATAGAAATTATTACTATAATTTTAGTTCTTTTTTAATATTTTTAAAATTAATATTTAACTATATATTATATAGATAGTCTAGAAACGTAATAGGTTTAAAGAAATTAATTTTTTTTAGTATAACTAGACTACTTATAAGTTTTTATACTAACTTATAGTTTTTAATAAATTCCTATAAATAGCTATAAGAGGGTATACTTATTAGCTAAAACTTATAAGGCAGAATTATAGCTTACTTAAATTTATTTAGTATATAAAACTAAATATTTTATATAATTATTATATTAGAAGTACTAAAGTTAGTAATATAATTATAAAAATTTTTAGTATAGGTTTAAAAAACGTTAAAAAAGTTTTAGTTATATTTTTTAAAGTAAAATATTAAATAAATAAGTATTTAAATTACCTGCGCGTATATTAGTAATACTTATTTAGTATACTAGTAAGTATAAAACTAATTTTAAGTTAGCTATAGCTAGAGTAATTAAATAATTAATTAATATTACTATATATAAATTTAAAATCTAATTTATTTTTTTTATTAATATATTATAGAGTAACCGGTAGGTTATTTTTATAGTCTAATATAAAAATTTTAGGTATTTTTATAGCTAAAGTATATTAGTATAAGTTAGTAATTAATTTTAAAAAAGATAGGCTTAACTATATAAAATATTAAAGCTTATTAAGTTTTACGTAAAATATATTTATAAAAAATATTAATATTAGCTTTATTTAAGGTACTATATTAGTTTAGTCCGTTATATAAGCTAATAAAAAGAGTAGTTTAAAAAAATATATAATAGTAAACTAATTAGCGTAGTAAGGTAATATAAAAAAAAAAAAAAGTAGAAAAAAGGGGTAATAAGACTTTTATAATTATAAAAAAAAAAAAAAAAAAAAAAAAAAATAAAAAAACCCCAAAAAAATAAAAAAAAAAAAAAGGGTTTTAAAAAAAATTTTTTATTTATTAAAAAAAAAAAAAATATTTAAAAAAAAAAATTAAAATTTTTTTTAATTAAATTTTTAATTTATTTTATTTTTTATTAAAAAAAAAAAAAAAAAAATTAAAAAAAAAAAAAAATAAAAAAAATAATTAAGTAAAAAAAAAAAAAAAAAAAAAAAAAAAAAAAAAAAAAAAGGAAAAAAAACTTTTAAAATTATAAAAAAAAAAAAAAAAAAAAAAAAAAAGAGTAATAAAGCCCCTATAACTTAAATACCAGCTAAAGGGTTTTAATACCCTTTTTTACTTAGTATATACTATATATCGTAGTAGAAACTATATAAGTATACTTAATAAGTTAAATATAGTACGATATACTATAATAAATATAGTTATAATTTAGTAGTATATAACTAAATATATTTTATTATATTATATTAGTTATACTAATATACTAAACTATACTATATAAGCTATATTATTTATTTATATAAACTGTACGCCCTATATTTAATACTTTTATTTTATACTCTTTATTATTTATTTTTTAATCTTTTTTACTAAAACTTTATATTACCTACTACTTACTAAATAAATAAAAAATATTACTATTAGAGGCGTATATTTTTTTAAATACCCTTTTCTTTAAGTTACTTATACGGGTATACTTAGCTTTAACTACCTATATTATTAACTTTTTTACTTTTATTTATACTTTTTTTTTTTACAAAGGTTTACTACTCTATATTAAAATTAGACTTAACTTATTTTCTAATTTTTTTTTTTTATTAAATTTATTTATACTATTATTATTATTTTTTTTTATTATTATATTCCGCTTTCTTATTAGCTACTAAAAGGATTAGAGAATTAAACTAATTATTTAAAATAGTAGTATTATAGGCGCTATAACTATAGTAACTAAATATTAAAAGGGCTTTATATACGGTGCGCGTTATATTAGTAGTTTAAATAAATACTATTTTAATAAAAGTAGTAGGTGCACTATTACTAATAATATTATTTTTATTTAGTAATAGTTTTATAATAGTTATCGTAGTACCGTTTTAGTTTAAAAATTTAATATTAAAATTAACTAGATTTTAGTATTAAAATAACGCTAATAGGGCTTTAGTAATAATTAATAGTTTCTTTTTTTTTAAACCTTTTTAGGCAGCTTTTTATTATTTTTATAGTATAAGCGGCCGCAGTATTTAATAAGTTAATTATTAAAATATTTAAGCTTAACACTATACTCTTTAAATAGAGTAGTATTAAATAGCGTAAATATAAAAGTACTAAAGTAATTATTAATTAAATTTTTTACTATCTACGTATTATACGTATTTACTATAAATAACTAAATAATAATATAAAAACGGGACTATTTAAAGGAAATAATATACCTAATAGTTTAATACTAGATTAATAAAAAAGTAGTAGGTAAAAAGGTAATTATATATAAATATTACTTTTATAAGTTTAGTCTACTATTTATTAAATAAGAGAGTATAATAATATTAATAAAGCTAATACTATTTATTATAGTCTTACTAAAATTATTACTTATATTAGTAATCTAAAAGGAGTATAGGCCGTTAAAAATATTAATAGTAATCTTTTACTTTTTAGTACTATTAATAAATATAATTATTATTATATAAATTTTAAGATAACGTAGTATAATAATTACTAATATTTACTCTAATAGGTAGAAATAAAAAATAATAGTCTTTTTAGACTAAAAGACTATAATATTAGTAACTAGTATATATAGGGCTTATATATATAGTAATATACTAGTAAATATAATAAAATATTTATAAGTTTTAATAAGCTTTAATTATAGAGTATTATTAGTAGATACTAGCTTTTAGTAAATATTAGAGGCTTAAAAAAATATATAGAATATATTAAAATATTTATTTTTAAATATTATATTATAGATTATTATTATACCCGTATTAATATTAGTAAAAAACTTATAAAGAAATAAATAATTTTTATACTTATTAAACTAATTTTAAAATATACGTAGTTTAGGGTTAGTATATATAATTTTAGCCTTTACTTTTACTTTACCTAAACAAAGTTAGCAGAGATAATAAAAAAATAAATAAAAAAAAAAAAGGGGGGGGAAAAAGTAATAAGACCCTATTTAATTTTAAAATTTTACTACCCTCTTTTTATTAATATATTATAGTTATGTTAAACTTACCGGTAGTTTTTATCTTTATTTTTTTTTAATATTTAGTAGGGCGTACTAAAGATTATTACTTAAGTTCCTTAATAGCCTTTTTTTTACTCTTAACTAATAGTTTAGTTAGCGCTAATACTATCTATATATACTTATAGAAGTTACTATTCTTAATAATTTTTTTATACTTATTATTAGTTATTATAAATTTATTATCTAAATCTTTATTTAATTCTAAACTAAAGTCCTTATTAGCGCTTTTTATAGATTTATTAATTTTACTTATACTTACTAGCTTATTAAACTATTCCTTTATTACTTTAATAAAGTGTATATTACCTAAAAAATAAAATTTTAAGTAGGTTACTATACTAGTAAGAATGTAAACTATTTATCTATTAAGTAAAATAATATTTTTTATTAACTCGTAATCTATTATATTTAGTTTTAACTTATAAATAAGAGTATACTTATTATAGAGATACTACTACTTATTTTTAAAATAGTATATAAGGCGTACTTTATAGAATAATAGTATAAACTACTTAAATAAATAAACTTAAGTACTATTATACTTATAGTAGAAGACTTTATACTTTAAATAATAATTATATTTTAATATAATTATTTTATATATAAAGCGCTGTGTAATACTAATAGTAGTATAATTTTTATTTAATTTTAAAAATATTTAGTAGTATACGGCGGCAGTTAAGTAAAAAAAAATATAGTTAAAAGGGTAAGTATTAGTATATAGATTTTTATACTTATTAATACTAAAGTTTATATTAATATAGTTATTATTATCTAGGTTATAAATTATATTAAGTTATCTAGTAAGGTTATTATAGCTTTAAAGGGTTAGGATAGCTATTATTAAAACTATAAAATAGGCCCCCACTAATAAGAAAAAAAATTAGTTATAAAGTATATTACTAATTATTTTAATTATATAAAACTTATTGCTAATAAGAAGATTTATATAATTAATAAAATTAATAAAATATTTTAAAATAAGTATATTAGAGTCTAAGCTATCTAAATCCGCGTTATATTTAGTTATATAGTATTTTTTTAACTATTTTTTTTATATATAGCGCCTATAATATATAGTACTAAGTAAGTAACTTATAATAACTACTATATATAAAATAAGCTTATTTACTAGATTTAATAATAAATATTTAGTATATAATATATCTAGCTTAATTTTATACTTTAATAATAAATAACTAAAGACGTAGTTAGTACTCTTCTTTTATAAATAATATTTTATAATTTATAGTACGTTACTAGTAGTTTTTTAAAACTTATAAACTATTTAGTATATAAAATATAATAAATACTACTAAACGTTAATTTTTAGGTTTAGTATTACTTTTATAGTATTAATATTCTTTATATTTACTATAGTTTATATATATTTCTTTTTAGCGTTTAGATTCTAAAAAATAGTTAGCTAATATTAAAGTATATAGAAAAAGAAAGGAAAATAAAATAATAAAACTCTAAATAATAATAAAGGGGTTTTATTACTTCCTACTAAAAACTCTAAAGATATACGTTATAGTATACTAGTTTATTATATATATATAGTATAACTAGGAGCGTAAAAAGTATTTTTTTAGTTTTAGTATTATCTATTACTATAATACCTTTTTAGTATTCTTTATACTTTAGTTTTTTATTTTACTTTTAGTTATTTTTTTATACTTTTATTTAGGTTACGGTATTTTTAATAGCCGTATTAATTTTATTTATTTTTTAGAAAATTTTAATAGCGCCTATTATTTATAGCTAAATTAGGTACTTTATAGTATTTTATTTAAATAGTATAGAAACTAAGCGCGACTTTATTTATATATATATAAGTAATTTCTAATAGTTTTTAAATTATATTATAGAGGTTACACTATCTATTAACTATTTAAATTTTTTATAATTTTTTTCTATTCGCGTAAGCTATTTTATATTAAGTAACTTATATAGTTAGTACTATTTTTATAATAATTTTTTTATTAGATTCTTCGCGTAGTTAGCTTAGTATAGAATAGTAATATTTAATTTTAATCTAATGGCTCTTATAACTTTAGTAAAGAGGTTTATAGGTCTAGTATTTAAGTTATTTATAAACTTCGCCCGCTTTACGGCTATATATTTTAAATATATAGAGTTAGTATTATTAAGTATAAATATATTACTTAAATAAAAAATATTTAATAATTTAATCTTATACTGTTTTACGCGCTTTTTAAGCGCTTTATTTATAAGGCGTAGTATAGACTTAAATACTATTATTAAATCTATATAGGTTATATTATAACTATTTAAATTTATTATAAAATTTTTTTAAAAAACTCTATATACGTTTTAATCTACCTATACTTTTAATAGTATAAATTTTTTTATATTTATTTTATTTTAGTTTATTACTTTGCGGAGGTAATCCCCTCTAATTATATATTTTTAATTTTTTTTATTAATATATATTTAATACTACTATAGGTTTTATTTTTAAAATAGTATAGGCTTTATATTACCGCTTTTTATTAAAAATTATTTGCGTAGCTAATATATAAATATAGACTTTTTAGTTAGCTTCTAAATTTCTCCTTTAAAAAAGTTTTTTTAGTAATTTACTAACTTATTTTCTATAAGCTTATTTACGTTTTACTCTTTTTTAGTAATAATAGTAGTAGTAGGCTTATTTTCTATTTAAATATCTATATTAAAAATAATATTTTTATATTCTTTTACTTTATAATATTTTTCTTCTTAATACTTTTTATTATAATACTCTTTTAGTTTATTATTAAAGTATTTATTCTCGCTAAACTTATTAATATTTATAAATTTATTTAAAATATTAGCGTATAACTTTTTAATTACGGCGTTATTATTACTATTAATAGATTTAAGTTTATTAACTATAAGCTTTATATATTTTTTTAGTCTATTACTTACTATATTATATACCTCTACGTTATTATTTTTAGTAATATCTAAAACTTTAGTAATCTTAACTCTATTATTATACTTTTTATACTTAGTAGTAGTATTAATTTAGTAGTATTTAACGTAATAAAATTTTAAATTATTAAGTTTTATATTTAGAAGAGTAAGTGTAATATTATTAATAATTTTTTTATTATTTTTAAATAATTTAAATCGGTAACGCACTTTACGCTAAAATTTTTACTTATAGTATAAAAATTACTTATACTATTTTACTTTAAATATATTAGTAAAACGGGTATTTTTCTTTTTAAAAAATATATTTAAGAATTTAAAAAGTAGAACTACGCGATCTAAATATAGGCTAAATAAAAAATTTTTATTATAAATAGGTAACGTAGACTTAGTAATATAAATATTATATAAGTAATAAATAGTATATAAAATAGTTTTTTTCTTACTTAGAGACTTCTAATTTTAATTTAAAAAAAAATATATTTTATTTAGTAACGCTATAGTTTTAAAATTAAATAGAAAGTTCTCTATAAATATAAAATAGTTATTCTTACCCCCCTATATAGAATTACTCGCCCCTTATTTAATAATATATAAAAAAATCTCTAAAACTTTATTAGCTAATTTTAACTTTATAATATTAGTAACCGGAATATTTAAAAGAATAGTAATATTTTTTTTATTTAGCTTTTAGTTTTTCCTCTTTAAAATACTATTAACCTATTAATTAGTTTATAGAAAGGGTATATTTAAAATTATAATAGGGGCGTCTGTAGGAGATACTATAAACTTTTTATTAAACTCTTTAAAATTAAGTTCTATATACTTAAATAGAATAGGTATAATAAGTAAAAAATAATTTTTTATAGTACTATACTATTATATAAACTAATTTAAAAGAGAACTATAACTATTTTTAAAAAAAAAAACTATAAAACCTTTTAAGCTATAAAATAGTTAAAGATAAAGACTAAAAAGAAAGAATAGAGGTAGTAAAATTTTAATAAAGTATAAGATTTTACTACTTTTACTCCTAAAGGATAACCTTACCTATTTACTTTACTTATTTTTATAGTAATTATTAAAATACTTCTAAAAAAAAATAAGTTATAAATTTAACTAACTTCCTATTACGCTAAAAAAATATAAGTAAAATTTAAAAAAAATTTTTTTATTTTATTTAAGAAATCCCGCTATAATATACGTATTTTTTTTTTTTTATACCTATATCTAAAGAATTAAAAAATAGTATTAAATAGATTAGTAGCTTTAATAAAAAGAAGTAATTAAAAAAAAATATAAAAATTCTCTATAAGGCCTTAATAGCTACTAAATTAAATATTAATAATTTTTAACTAAAGTAACTATTTCCGTTAGAGAAACTTAGTAAAAAAAAAAAAAAAAGTAGTAAAATTTTATAAAAGTTAATACTTTAGCTTCTATTATAGTAGAGTAAAATTTTAGTAATTACTACTAAATAAAACGTAATACACGCAACTAGTATAGTATTTAAAATAAATAATTTTAGATATAATTTATAAGTAGAGGACTTATACTTTACTTATATATAATTATATAACTAAATAAGTCGTAAGTGGCTGTTTAAAAATAAAAGAAATAAAATTATTATAAATAAAAAGTTAGTATTATAGGTTAAAATAAATTTAGTAAGTAAAGACTTTTATAAACTAGTACTACTAAGTTAAAGTTTAGCTAGCGCTAGTATTTAGAAATTTTATTATTCTTTTCTATTTTTAGTTACTAATATATTTCTTTTATACCTCTTTATATTATATACTTATAATTATAACTTTAGAATTATTATTATTATATTTTATAAATTTTAATAAATATCTACTTTACTAGCGCTGCTAAGCTAAAGTTTAGCTAATACTAGCGTTTAAAGGTTTTACTATTTTTTTTTTACTTTTAGTTATCTACGTATTCCTTTTATACCTCTTTATATTATATACTTATAGTTATAACTCTAGAGTTATTATTATTATATTTTATAAATTTTAATTAATATCTATTTTAAATATTCCCCCTCCCCTCCTCTACCCCTAAATATCTTTACCCTTTTATATATTTTAGTATCTAGTGCTCTAGGGTATAAAGAGGCGATTATTAAGTATATAATATAGTAAAACTTTAAAAATTAAATTAAATAGTTTTTACTATATAGACTACGTATAAAAAATTTATAAAAGTTAAATATAATTTTATAATTTAGTAGTAAAAATAATAAATTATATATTTTTTTTTATATTTAAGTTTATATTACTACGCGTAGGTAGTAAGTATAAATAACTTTTTTATAAATTTTTATATCTATTTTTTTTATACGTATATACTACCTCTATAATATTTTTAAATTTATTTTTTTAGTATATACGCGTAATACTTTTATAATATTTTTATATTTATTTCTTTAGCGTATACGTATATTATTTTTATAGTATTTTAGTATTTATTTTTTTTATACGCGTATACTACCTCTTCTATAAATATATATAAAAACTTATTTTAAAGTTATACTATAAATTTTTATAAATATTTATTTTAGTACTACACTTACGCCTATACTATTTATTTTTTTTTTTTTTAAGTTTTTCTTTTACTTATAGATTTTAACTACTAGCTATTTTAGACGTTCCCCTATAATATTTATAAAAAATTAAAAAAATTCTTTTAGACTGTTATACTATAAAGGGCAAGTAATAGAAATATAAAATTTTAGATAAAAAAATAGTAGATTTAAGTAGACTCTAAATACTTAGACGTAATATAATAATATTAAGTATTATATTTTATATAGCTTCTAGTACTAATTTTTAAAAAAATAAAAAAAAGCTAAATAAATAATATTATATAGTATTATCTATTATAATATTCTATTATAAGATAGGGTTTTAATTTCTTTTATATATATTTATTTTTATAAATATCGGTTTTAGCACCGCACCTAAGCCTATTAAGCTTATTATTTTTTTTTTTAGGTTTCTCCCTCGCCTATAAAAAAGTTTTTTAATTTTTTAGGTTTTTCCCCCCCTTATAAAAAATCTTAAAGCTAGTTTTAAACCGTTATACTATAAAGGGTAAATAATAAAAGTATAAAACTTTAGGTAAAAAAATAGTAGATTTAAGTAAACTTTAAATATTTAGTATAAAATAATAGTATTTAGTATTATACTATAAAAATAAGTGTCTTTTAACTACCTCTTTTAGTTTATAGGGGAATAGTATTAATATAAATAAAATATTTTACTACGTATAAAAAATAAAAATATATAAAAATATATATTCTCCTTTTACTACTATTTTTATTTATAGCAGTTTAGGTGCCGCTATTTAGATATATAAATATTTTAAAATATATTTTAAATATACTACTTATATAAATAATAGGTATAACTCTATTATAAGTTCTATAATACTTTTTTTAGGCTTACCCGTCTATCTAGCTATATAAAAAGTAGCTTTTTTAAATTTTTAAACTTTCTATTACCGGAGTATAGAATTAATATAAAAAAAAAAATAAAATTAAAAAAAATAAATATATATTACCTAGTCTAGCACGTAAAAGTAACTATAATAAAAATTACTACTATTTTTAAATTTTTATTATAGTTACTAGTATACGCTGTAACTCTTCTAGATTATATTTATAGTAGTTTATAAAATATTATATATATATTACCCCAGCTATATAAAAGTTATATAAAGTTTTTTTTAAACTTTCTACTACTAAAAGTATAGGGAAGGAAGGTAGTATAGAAATAGATATAAGCCTTTTAGTTATTATTTTTAGTTTACTATTCTTTTAACTATTTTAAAAGTAGTTAATACAGAACTATTATATACTTATTTAAAAATTATTTTTAAAGTTTAGCCTAGCCCCTTACGCTATAGGGCTCTAATTATATTATTTTTAGTATTACGGCCGGCGCCTTTAGTTATAAAATTAAAAATAAATATTTTTTTAAACTATTATACTATAAAAGCGGTAGTAGAATTATATATAGCTATAAGTAAAAAGGTAATAGGTTTATATAGATATTAGTTACTCTAGTATAGGGGTATATATAGACTTTAGGTATTTTATTTTTAAATAGTATATTTTTTTATTACTACGTTTTAGTATAGTAAGGCTTTAGGTTTTACTATATATATAAGTCTTTTTTAGAGTTAATTCTAGGCCTTTTAAATATCTATAAATTATTTTTTTTATTTATTTTAAACTTTCTTTACGTATATATAGTTTTACTAAATTAATTTTTAGACCTCTCTAGTACTTATATATTTATTTTATTTATTTTAGATATTTTCTGTATATATAGGTCTTATTAAAATAAATTTTAAGGTTTTTTACCCTTTTAGTACCTATATATAGTTATTAATATAGTTTTTAAATATTTTTTATATATATAAACTTTTACTAAATTAATTTTAAATTTTTTTAGTATCTATATTTAGTTTTTTTATTTATTTTTAGGCGTTTTCTGCGTATATAGGTTATATTTAAATAAATTTTAGATTTTCTTCTTTTTAGTACCTATACCTCGTTATCTATATTATTTTTAAATACTTTTTATATATATAAAGTTTTACTAAATTAATTTTAAACTACTGCGTACTAAATAGTAGATAATAGAAAAGTATAATTTTAAATACATAGGTAGAGAGTTTATATAAACTTAAAATACTTAGTATAAAGTAATAATAATAAGTATTATTAATTATATTATAGGGTCTTATTACTCCTACTTTACTTTTCTTAGTATTTATAATTATTATTAATATTTTTAGCACTTTACTTATTTTAAACCTAATTAATTTTATATATATATTAACTATATATATATAAGTTTTCTAGTTTATTATTAATTTTTTTATTTTTTATATTTTATTTACTATAATTTCTTTTTATCCGTATCTAATATTACTAATAAAAGTATAAAATTAATTAGTTTAGTTATAAGTTTATTTATATTAGTATTAAATCTTATTTAGTTACTAAATATTTAATCTATATATTTTTTAGATTTTAGTATATATTTTATTTTTAATATTTATATTAATATAAATATTAGTAAGTAGAATTTTCTTATTTAATATATTAGTCTTTAGTATTTTTTTATATAACTATTTCTTTACTCTATATATAGCGTATAGTATTAGGAGTTACTTAAGTTTTTTTTTATTTTATTATCTATAGCGTTTCCCTCTATAGTTTATACTATTACTTTTTTTCTTTTATATATATTTAAAAATATACTATTTTTAGACTTTTTTATTTTTATATAGTATAATATATTTCTATAGCCTTAGTATAGTTTTAATAAAATTTATAGATACTACTACTACTAAAGGTCTATTCTTTCTTATAAGCTATACTGCGGTAGATTAGGTTAGATTTATATTAATAGTAGCTAGTAGTTATTACTTAAACTTAACTTTTCTCTCTATACGCTATAGACGTTTTTTAAAATCTAGTAAAATAGTTTTTTTTTTATTATATTTTTATTATTATTATAGTCCTGTCTACATATATTTTTATAATATTATTATTAGAGTTAAAAGATTCTATTTAGGCTTAAGCTATTTTATTTATATTTATTAGTATTATATATATTATAGTTATTTTATATTTAATACTAATACCTATAACGCTCTAAAAACTATTTCTAAACTAAAAATAAAGTTTTTTATACTACTAATAAAAGGTTATAGTTATTACTATTAAAATTAAAAATAAAAGTAGTATAGGGCGTATAGAGTTTAAAATAAATATATTTTATTATATTACACTATTATATACGATCCCTATATTAGTAAGTAATATAAATAGGTATAATTATACTAGACTTACTTATAGTTACTATTACCCTTTTTAGGTTTAAAATTATTATCCTATTTAATACGCTACGTATTAGGGTAATACTTAAAAAGATTTAATTATACTTTTATACCTATAAGTGCTGTTAGTAGCTTATTTTATAATAAAAAGAGGAATTATCTACTAGTATTCTTTAGAATAGTAAGTAATATTTAATTAGTATTATATACTTTTTTAATACTGCCTTTTAGTCTGCTATATTTACACTTATAATTAATTATACTTTTATTAAAATCGGCGTTTATAGTTAGTAATAAGTTAATATAGTAGTAATAGATAAGTTATAGTAATATTAGTAATTTTAATATATTTTTCTTACTAGTATATATCTATATACTACTATTTATATAATTTTATAATTTATATATAGTATATACTATATAACGTTAATAAAATTACTTAATAATATAGATAATAATTTCTCTATTAGATAATAGTCTAAATAAAAAAAAATTTAAAAATATAATTTTTATATATAAATAGTTACTATTATAGGTAAAATAAATATTATATATAATATAATTATATATATTTATATTAAAATATTATAGTCTACTATACTAGATTTCTTTAATATATTATTTATTTTATTACTTTTAGAGACTATAAAATTATATATTTATTTTTATGTAAAAGAATCTAGCCAGTTACTATCTATTTTTTTATTATTACTTAAATACTTCTACTATTTTTAAAACTTAATATAAAATTTACTAACGTAGCTCTAGATTATTAGTAAAAATTTAAGTTTTTTAAAATTAGTAAGTAGGAATAAATATATAGTTATAAGACCTTAATTATTTTAAATAAATATATAGTAACGCTAAAGTAGTTTCTAGAATTTAAATACTATAATTTTCTTTTTATCTTCTATAACCTCTTAGAATATCTTTTAATCTAATAGAGTAATACGGGAAAATATTTACTTAATTTATTATAAGTTATTTTATACTACCCTTTTAGCTTATATACTTTAGAAGTTTATTTTTTTATTAATACTAATAAGTTCTAATACTCTAGTCTTAGAGTAGTATAATATTATTTAAATATATATATTAATAAACTTAGAGAGAAAGTCCTAGTAATTACTATATACTAATAATAGTATTTTATTCTTAAGTATAGTCTAAAAGACCTTAAAATAGAGTAAAACTACCTATATTTATAGAGTATTCTTTAACTAGTATAGATTATTTTTATAGGGAGTAAAAAGAAATATAATTTAGTCTTACTATATATAATCTATAAATAAAATAAAAAAAAATATCTATTTACTATTCTATTACTTAGTAGTTTTAAAATAGTTTATATTAAAATAATTTTAAACTACGTCTAACACACTAAAGAAAGTAAATAAAATAGTATTATAGGTATATAAATCTTTTATACCTATTTTATAAAAGAAAGGTTTAAGATTTTTTTAGTTAGAGGCTTTAGTATATTTAAGCTATTTCTAACTAATTATCTTCTAAATATATAGATTATACGTATATACAGTCTATATAGCTAAAAAAAAAAAAAACTTCTATTATATATTCTATTTAGTCGTATTTTTACTAAATTCTAGAATATACTCTATTATATAATATATAAAATTAAACTAGAGAGCTTTATTAGTACGTATTATATAAAGGAAGAGCTAATACTTAGTTTTTTATAATATATAGTAGTATACGTCTAAATATAAATATTTATTAAGACAGAATTTTAGGATAGTTTTATTTTATATTTTAAAATAGAAAGGTATTTAGACTATACTAAACTTTTTAATTAAAATAGTAAATTTAAGACCTTATTACCTTTAGAGTTATATTATATTCTTATATATAGGAGCTGTAGTAGTATCTATACCTTTTAGTTTAAATATATAAAGTTTCTAATACTCTTTATTTATTATAAGTAATAAAATACTACTAAGATTTTTATAGTTAAGTACGAAACGTAGTATATAAGTAAATATAATTATATTAATATATTTAACTTCCTACTCTTTTCTACTAGGATTTATATAATAGGTAATAGTTATAATTAATTTTAAAATTACTAGCCAGCGGTTATATTTAGCTGCACGGAACTTATTTACGTTATAAATAAATAAAATCTAAAATATATAATATTTACTATTTATTTTAAATTACGTAAAGTAGTATTTACTACTAATTTTAATTAGAGCTAAGACTTCTCGTAATTAGTTAAAGTAAAGTTAAAACTTTTAGTAATTAAAATATAATATACTATAAGTCTTATTTAATAAAATTATATAGATTCTATTCTTAAAAAACTTAATTTAGTTAAGTAATTATTTTATTTATATAATAGTATATTTAATACGTCTAAACTTACTAAATTTAAGTATATTAAGTAGTTTTTATATAGTACTAAGGACCTTATAAAATAGGTTATTAAAAAAATTATATTCTTAAATAAAAGTATATAGAATCTCCTTAGTAGTATTATAAGCTTTTATATATATAATTTTATCTTAGTAAAATATATTAGAATAAGTAAATTTAAGGTTAGTAAAACTAGTATTAATACTAATAAATATATAAAAGCGAGACTTACTATAACGGTTAGTATAATTATAATTAAAAAAAAATATTTACTACTTAAGGTATTATATTTTATAAAGAGTTATAGTATCTAGTACTATTAAGTCTATTTAAATACTAAGGTCCTAGTAAAAGTAAGTAGAGTTAAAAAAGGTTTAGTTTTAGTTTATTTTAATAAACTTCTCTAATATAGTATAATATTTAGTAAATATTTTAAACCTACTAAATTTAGAAAACCTAAAATTATATTATAAAAGTATAAGAATAAAGTTACTAAAAATATTACTTAAAATATTAGTATCTAAAATAGTAATACTTTAAGCTAGTTTTACTAAATAGTTTTAGAATAGTTTTAGAATTTATTTTAAAATATTATAGTAAGTATTAATTTAATTTTTTTTAAAAGTATAAAACTAAGCGGTTTCGCGCTTTATATATAAGTTTACTTTAATATATATAAAACTAATAGAATAATATCTAGAACTAGTTAGGTTATATATACTTTATAAGGCGGGTAAAATAACTATATTTATTTAAATAGTAAGTACTTTATTATTAATATACTAAAAGTGGGCCAATATAACGCGGCCTAAGGATATTTTATATTTTATAAAAAAATTAGGCTAGAATATATAATAATAAAAACTATTATATAGTCTAAATAATATATTTTAGTAGTAATATAAGTCTACTAATAAAAATAAGACGTGCTGGTTACTAGTAAATTTTTTAAAAAATACTAGTAAGAAGGATATAAAAAAATTATATTTAAAGATACTAAAATTACTAAATAAGAATATAATACTATTATAATTAAATTATTAAAAAAGTTTATAAAATCTATTACTTACTTTTAAGAACTTAGCTTCTAAGCGATTAAGGCTAAGGGAGAGTTAAAATTTAAACTTAAAATTAGCTATACTAGTTAAAGGTTCGGCCTAGTCCCTAAAATTATAAGTTATAGTATAAGGGTAATAGACTAAAGTATATAGTAATATTAAGAATTAGGATTAGACTATTATAGTAGGTATAAATATAAATATAAAACTATTTATTTATTACGTTTAAGTATATAAATAATTACTAACGTTTTAAAAATATAAGCTATAATTATATATTATAGTAATACACTGTTAAATTATACGTAAAATTAATTAATTACTAATAAAAATTAAACTAACTAAATAAACTACAAAAACGTTACTATAATATTAAAAAAAAAAAAAATAGGGGGGGTAGAGGTAGTAAAATTCTAGATAAAGAGTAGAGTTTTACTATTTTACTCCTACTATACTATAGACGTAGAGATTATTATATTAATTAAAGAATACTTACGCGTATTTAATTAAGCTAATAGTTTATTATTATTATTATTATTATTATTATTAAACCTTTTAGTTTTATAAATCTTATTACTTTTAGTTTTAATATAATTATTAGTAAGTACTAAGTCCTAAGAGTTCTTAAATAGTAATAATAAAAATAAATCTAAAAAAATTTACTATAAAATATTAACTAACTTTAATAATACGGGAAGTTTAGTTACTAATATAAAAATTTTATTTAGTAGATTTATTTAATAATTTAAGTTTTAAAAGCTATTTATATTTTTAAAAAGTAATTTAGGGTTACTAGTAGTTTTTATATTAAAATTAGGTAGCGTAAAATCTCTAAAATAGAGTATAGAACTATAAAATTATAAAGAATCTACGCTAATATTATTAGTAGCTTTTTTAATAGGGGGTAAGTCTAATTTATTAGTTAGTTTACTTAGATTTAAAGTAACTAACGCAGTTTATAAAAAGTATTTTAAATAAATAGTAGTTTACGCGTTTAGTAAATATAGTATTTATACTTTATTAATATTATTATAAAACTCTTATAATTATATAATAAGTAGTAGTTACTCTATAGGTAAAATCTATAAAGACTAAATAAGAATTATAAGATATAGATATATAAAAATAAACTATAAAAATATAGGTAATATAGTATTTAATATTATTAATACCTTTATAGCGGGTATATAATCTCGTATATACCTTAATAATAGTAATTATATTTATTATAGTTAAAAGAATAGTTATATATAGGCTATAAGTATATAGAGTATTTAAATATAGACTACTAAAAACTATAAATTAGTATTTAAAAATATAGATAGTACTTTTAAAGACAGTAAAAGTAAATAAAATTTTATATAATTTATTTTAGTAGTAAAAGTAGAGCTAGTTAAATTTTTTAGTTAAAGTAAAAGTAAAAACAGTATTAAAAATACTTTAATAAAGAAAATACTAGCGCTTTTTTAAATACTTATTAAATAGTATTAGATTTCTAACTAGATTTTTATTTATAAGTAAGCTTTTCTTTAGCAGATAAATTAAGCTTTAGAAGTATATTATAATATAAATATTTAATATAATATAACTATACTAAATAGATATATATTATAAAAAAGAGTGTATAAAGCTATTTAAAAAAAAAAAAACTAAAGTAATAAAAGTCCCCTTATATATAATTATAATAGTCTATAGTTTTTATTAGCTACTATATATATAATTATAATAGTTTATAGCTTTTATTAGTTACTATATATATAGTTATAATAGCCTATAGCTTTTATTAGTTAAAAGAGGGGGGTAGTAAAACTTTATTATATTAAAGTCTAGTAATTATAAATACCTAAACTTAAAGTATAAAAAATACTATTAGCTTTTATACGTACCGCTATATATACTTTATATAAAAATAGTCGGGTTTATTCTAGGGGTTAGCCTTTTTTTTTTTTTTTTTCTCTTCTTCTACTAATAGTCTTTTAGCCTACCTTTCTTCTTCTATACTAAATAGGCTACCCCCTTATTCTATTTTTTTTTTACTATTTATACCCCTTACTAAGCTTATATTTTACTTTTACTATTTAATTTTATCTATTTACTATTTTTACCTATACTCTTCTAGTTTTTTATACTCTTTTAGTTTTTTAAAAAAAAAATTTTTTATTTTTATATTTTTTTATTCTATATCGTATTATTTAATAATATTACTAAAAAGCTAAATTCTAGTTAGTATTTATAGTAATAGTAATAAGACTATAATAAATATATATAAAAATAGTAAATTAAATCTCTATTTTATAAAATTTAAACTATTTTTTTTTTAATAAAGGTTAAGATATCTTATATTCTAATTTTATACTACCCCTCTTTATAACTCTAGGGGGAGATAGCGAGGAAAGTTTTTTATATAACCCTCTTTTAACTCTAGGGGAAAGTAGTAAGAAAAGTTTTTTACGTAACCCTCTCTTAACTCTAGGGGAAAGTAGTAAAAAAAGTTTTTTACGTAATTTCCTTTTAACTCTAGAGGAAAGTAGTAAAAAAAGTTTTCTATATAACTTTTTTATAACTCTAGGGGGGGGGTAGCGAGGAAAGTTTTTTATATAATCTATTTTATATACTATTATAAATCCCTAAACTATTTTTATTATATAAAACTTATTACTTATATTATACTATATATTATTGCCCTATTATTTATTTTATTTATTTTATACTATTTTTTAGTCTATTATCTATATTTATATACTAAATAGGCTATTATTAAAACTAATTATAAATTATTTAAGGCTAGTAGCCTATACTAATTTTATATTTTTATTAACTCCTATATTTTAAGTATCCTATTTAAAGAATTCTAAATAAAAAATATTTTTATTTTAATACGTACTTATTTTTTACCGTCTCTACTCTTTTTACTATAAAACTTTTTTTTATTTATCTACTTACTATTTTTAGGTTTAGCTATTATAAGACTAAAATTAACTAACTCTAAATAGTACTACTTAACGTATATTATAATTATATATTTATTATTATTATTTAAGTATACTACTTTTACTAGCGTCAGTATATATATATAGTATTTATTAATATAAATTAATACTTTAGCTATACTTTAGTTTTTTAGGTAATTACTATAGTTTAATAGTATTTTTATTTTTACTATAACTACTTTCCCCTATTTTATAAGTATAGTTTTAATAGTATTAATAGTGCGTTTTTTAGTAGTATTTTTTTTTTAAAATAATAATAGTACTACTACTGCTACCGCTACCTTTTTATTTTTTTTATTTTTATTTTTTTTTATTTTTCTTCTTTTTTTTTAAGCTAACGCTTTTAATTTTTTTTTATAGCGTTTTATTATTTATATTACTAAACTAAATATTTTTATTTTAAGCCTTTTTATTATTTACTTAAAATAGCTTATCACTTTACTTTTTTTTTTTTAGTATTTTACTTATATAGTAGTAGTTATTTAGATTTACGTTATTATTAGCTGCTATTTATACCTTTTTATATATTACTACTTTTATTTTTATTAGTTCTATTACCTTTTTTACTATATTATTTAAAAAACTAACTAAATAGTTAATCTAAGAGGTTTTTACTTTTATAGTAATACCTACTAGCGCTATTATAAATAGTAATATTTTAAATTACTAATTTTTATTTTTATTTTTCTCTTTATATATCTTATATACTAGGGCTAGTTTTTACTTACTAAAAATAAAATAGTACGTAAAGTCTTAGATTTTTTATATATTTTTATATAATAGAGCCTATATAAATCCCTTAAATATATTACTTTTAATTTTATCTACTAATTCTATTAATACGCCTATTAGATTAAATTAAATTTTATTAAAAAATTTATAATTAAAAAAGACTAACGCGGCTAAAAGTAATTTAAGTAAGTTTTTTTTATAATGGCGTTAGTAATATAAAAAAATAAAAAAGGGTTAAAATCTAAAGGGGGGTTAAGGAGTTAATAGTAAACTTTACTATCTAATTTTTATTTTTCCTCTTAATAGTACTAAAAAGTTTTATTTATATATAATATAAAACTACGTATATACCGTATATTATTAATTAAAAAAAATAAATAAAAAGCGTTTAGCTACTACAGTACTACTAGCTAAAAATTTATTTTTTTTAATTATTAATATTTAGCGTATTAACTATTACTTTTACTTGGCTATTCTTTTATAAATTATAACTTATCTTAAAGATTAGTGTTAATATAAATAATATTTACTTATTTATTTTTAAAAAATTTTAAAAATTTTATATTTTTTACTACTATACTACTATATTTATTAAATAAACTAAAAAAATATTATATTTTAAAAGTTTTATAACCGTTTACGCTAGCTTTTATATAAGTAGTATTATAAACTAAAAAATAATTTTTTTATCCTGTAAGAGACACTAATCTATATAAATAAAAATAATTACTTATATTTTAAAAGAATACTAGAGAAAGAGTTACGTAAACTAGATATTTTTTATTTTATTATAATTATTTACTATTTTAAGTAATAAGCAGTTTATATTACGCACTATCTTAAATAATTAGTAAAGTTAGTTTTTTTTACCTTTTAGTTTTATTTTAGGTAGGGCACTATATATTTAGAATAGGAGAGAGTTTTTATAAAAAAAAAATACTTAATTTTTATTATATTTTTTATTTAAATTATTATTACTATTGCTATACTAGTAATTTTTAGAACGCTTCTTTACTAGTTATTTAAGATATAGTAATCTAAGTATTAAATTAAAATTAAAAAGCTAAAAGATTTTTACTACTTATATATTTATTATTAATATATTAGCGCCTAAAGAGTTTCTATATATAGTAAAGAAATAGTTTTTTTATTTATTAAACTAATTAGTATATTCTTACTAATAGAACGGTAAAAAGATATACTTAATAATATAATAATACTTAATTAGTAAAATATAACCTATAGTATTTAAACTTTTAATAGAAAGTACTATATTAAAGTTATAATAAATTATAAATACCTATAGCATCTTTTAGGCTAAACGACCTTAAGTAATACGCTTTTAATAAATAGAATTAAAAACTATTATAATAAATAATTTTTAATTTTTATATAAGAAACGGAAACGGATACTATTAAATATTAATTATATAGATAAAAAAAATAATATTAAAAAAAAAGTATTTAATAAAGTTTTTTAAGAGCCCCCCCCTCTTCTGCACCTAGAGGCGTATATTTATAATAGGCTATTATCTAAAAGGAGGTAGAGGTTAATAGTACTAAATATATAGTTAACTAATTTTTTATTTTATATTTACTTTTAAAGTTAATTCTCCTCCGCTACGAGTAATAAATATTTAAGTAATTTTAAAAAGCTATTAAAGTTTTTTATACCCTATAGTACTAGATAGCTAAATATAATAATAATATAAAATAGACGTATTTAACTAACTACCTACTATATAAATAATAGATTTTAGAGATAATTTTATTTTTTATTTATAAATAGGTATATAAAGAGATTATTTAGTATTTAAATCTAGTTATAAGAAGGCGTAGTAGGTATTTTTATTAAATTATTCTTAGCGCTTTAAAAGTTAAAACTCTTTTTATTTAATTTATTTTTCTAATAGTACCGCTTTTAGTTAATATATATGGCGGTTTAGTATACTTAAAGTTTATAGTATTTAACTAAATAATTATAAAATATAATAAAGACTTTATAAATATTACGCCTATTATTTATTTTTTAAACACTAGACTTACGGCTAAAGAGGGCTTTTATAATTTTAAATATTATACTACTTACTATTATATTATTATTAATTAATATAATATTTAGCTTTATACTTATACGCGTAAGCTTTTTTATAGTTTAATAGTATAGCGCTATTATTATTAAATATAATAATAGGCGTATAAGATTACTAGATAGCTTATAAATAATTTTAAGTAGAGAGGTAGGTAGATATTTATTATAAAGTGCCTCACGCAGCTTAGTAAACTTAAAATTATAAATATTTTTATAAATTTTAATAAGCTAAAAAAACTAAATTAGCGAGGAGGACAACGCAGAAAAAGGAGAAAAAAAAATACTTTAAAAAATTATTTAGTAAAGTTTACTAAGTAGGCCTAATAGCTTATTTTATATATTAAGACTCCTATTTTAACTATTTTATTTAAACTAATTTAGTTATAAACGGCGCTACTATTAATAGGTAAAACGTACTTATTTTACTAAAAATTAGTTATCTATTTTATAGTTAAGACTTACTACTAATATAGAGTATATTTTATCTTAAATATAACTTTTTATTTTATATTAATAATTTTAGTCTTAATATAGGCTGCGTATAAATACGTTAGAGTAAAGACTAAGTTATTTTTTTTTATAAAAAAAAATTTTATTATAGCGTCGGGTTTACGCGCTATTAAAAGGTTAATTATAATATTTAATTTTAGTATTCTTATAGTAGGCGTGCTAGTCTATAATACTTAATTTTTATTAATTTACTTATTATTTTTATTTTTATTAAGTACCTCTAACGCTTCTTTACGGGTAAAGACTTTAAGAATATTTTAATTTATAAACGGCGCTTCCTCTACTATACTTAAAATAAAGTTTTAAATATTTATAAAATAGATATACTCTTTTTTTAAGTACTATAAGAATAGTTATTTATATTTATTAGGCTTAAAAATAGTTTTAATTTTATTAAAATATACTTTAGTGTAGTTTTATAAAAAAGTATAATTTTATATATAAATCTTATATACAGCTTCCTAAAGTTATAAAGCCTTTATTATTTTTAAAAGAAAATATATTATTTTTTATTACTACTTTTTTTACTTATTATTATCTCTTATCTTTACTTTTATTTTTTTTATTTTATAGGTAAAGGCCGCGATAATCTCCTCTTTAATTATACTTAATATATTAGTTAATAAAAGGGTTAAGGTTACTTTTTACTTATTTTTAAAAGTTATTACCTACTTTTTTTTATTAAAAAAGGAGGACGAGTCTATAATACGCTTTTATTACTTAAAGGGTTTATACTAAGGCGCGCCGAATATACCCCTAAATAATAAAATTTTAATTATTACCTATACTATTATTTTAATTATTTTTTAAAATATACTATTAAGCGTTACGCTAACTATTAAGACTATAATTATATTTTTTACTACTTATTAACTCTTATAAGCCAGTTTTTTTATTAGATAAGTAAAGTTCTTAGGGCGGCGGTTATATAAAATACTTTTTATAAATATTTAAAGTATACTTTAAATAGGGTAGTTACTTCTAATTTTTATATTATTAAAAAGTAAGCTCTTTAGTAATACTAAAATCCTTTTTAACTATATAAGAAAGCGAGCCTAATATAGAGTATTTATTTATTTTATTATATTTTTTTTATTTATTATAGTAAGGGTAATTATATTAATTATTTTAATATTTTTAAATACAACCGTGTATAAATTAATTAAATATTTTAAAATATTAATATATATTATAAAATCTATATACGCCTTTATAATCTTTTTTTTACTAATTAATAGTTATTTAACTACGTTATATAATATTTTTAAAATATCTTAAGTAAATTACTAACTATTTATAATTTAATAAATAAAGAGTTTACTATAAAATTTATTTAGATTATATATTATATAATTATACGCTATTTTATCTTTAGCTCTAAAATCTATTTTTTATATTTTTTTAAGTCCGTTTTTTATATTAACGTCTTTATCTAGCAATAAGGGTATAATAGTATATTTATTTTTATTTTTAAATTTAGACTTTTTTTTTACGCGCTTTAGAATTTAAAATACTATTAGATTAAGCGTAGGACTAAATATAGGTATAGGTATAGATATAAATATAATTTATTTAGATTAAGGGGGGTAGTTAGTAAAGTTTTTTAGATACTCTCTTTCCCCTCTTTTATAGGCTTTTTTTTTACTTAGGTTAGACTTACTATTATTCCTTTACGTCTACTAAATATTTATTAGTAGATAGTATTTTTAGTTACTATACTATAGTTATAGATACCTATTAATTAATTTTTTTTTTTATACAGAATAAGATAAGTTATATAAAAAAAAATACGCGTTCTAAGGCCTTATTAGCACTTAGCCTATACCTAAGATTTAATAGTAATAGAATATATAGATTACTTATTTATAATTAAAATATAGTAGTATAAAAAGTATTTAAAAAAATTTTAGATTTTTTAAATTTATCTATTTTAGAATTTTCTTATTTAGTACTTTTCTACGCTTAAATAGTAGTATACTTTTTAATTATAATTATAGTAGAAGCGGTATAAGTTTTTTAATAAATTATATTTAAATTAAGTTATTTAAAGACTATAATTACTTATAAATAGGTAAAGAGACTATAAAGAGTATAGAAAAGCTATAAAGAAAAAAAAAAACTATAAATAAAATAGAAAGGTTATAAAAAAAAAAAAAAAGTTTAAATAAAAAATAAATAAATAAGTTTTATTTATACTAAGACTTACGCGTAGAGTTTAGGCTATTTAGTATTAAATTTTTTTAAGTAACCCCCTAGCGTAAAACTTTTTTATAGTTTAGTATAGTCTATATATTATATAATAGTAGAGTAGTCTATTTATAAATAGTTATACTAATTTTAATTTTAGTTTATAGGCGTACTATATTAGTTTATTTTATACTAAATAAAAAATATTACGCTGTTTTTATTATAGTAGACTATAAATAACGTTAAGGCTATATAAATAAAGTATAATAGTTTATTAATAATTTTAACTCCTAATACTTATAGTACTAGAACTAATATAAAAAAAATTTAATTCTCTATATTTTATAAAAACTACTTAAGGGGGTAAATAGAAAACTTTCTTATATAGTCTTTTAATAAATAGTAAAGTGCGTATACGCTTTTAACTTTAATTTAATATACTTAAATAAATAGTTTTATTTTTTAAATAGCCTTTTTCTATTTTTAAAAAAATATTTTAATAAAATAGTAACTATATCGGACGTATATATACTAACTTATACTATTAAATTTTTTAGTCGCGCGCTTACGCTATATAACTATTTAAATATACTACTTATATTATATCTAGATTATAAATAATAGTATAAATATACTCTACTACTACTATAATATTTTTTTTATTTTTTAGGCTCTTTAGAAAGTCTAATAGGTATTTAATTTATATTAACTAATTTTTTTAGAGGCGCAGCGCTAGTTATAAAAATAGTTTATAAATTATTTTTTTTTTTATAATTTTATATAAAGTCTATTATTAGTCTATTTAGCTTTTTTAGATTCTAGTTTTTAATACTCTCTTATATAGATAGCGTAAATAGATTTTTTTACTTTTAAAATAGTTAAAGATTTCTATTTCCCCCCCTATACTTACTTAGTTATTAATTTAAATATATTACTATTACTATTTAGTCTTAGTTTAAGTATTTAAAGTTTACGCCTTTTATATACCTTAATTAATAATTTTGTCTCTTTTAAGGGCTATTATAATAGTTCCCTACCTTAATAGGCGTCTTAGTTAGTTTTATAAACCTAATAATAGACGTTTTTTTAAAAAAAAAAGAAGCGGTTTTTTAAGAGATAATAATATAACGCTAGTGTCTATAAAAATAATAAAAAAAAAATTTTTATTATTTTACTAATTAAGCCCTACGCGTAGCTTTTTTTTATATAAATAAGTTTTAGGCTATACGCTTCTCTACTAATATATAACTAAATTAGCTATTTACTCTAAAGGCTAACTACGCTAATAGAGGTAGTATTAACTATATTAATTAAGAAGTAGTACTAGCTTTTAAATATTATTTAAAATTTAGTTTTTAGAAACTAAAACAGTAGCGTAAGTAAAAAAATAATATATATTAATAATTTAATTAAAACTAAAAAAACGCTGCGTAAGTATTAGTATTAGTATTTATAGACTACTAAAAGCTTAAAATAAAAAATTAATTTTTTTTTTAAAAGTTAGTATAATAGTATAATTAATATTTAGTAGTACTATTATAAAATTAATATTTTATTTAGTAGATAGTATTACTCTAATAGTAGCTACTTTTTTTTATAGCTACCTTATATCTCTCCCCTATTTAATTTTTTATTACTCTCTCTTACTCCTTTAGCAGCCTATTTAGCTAAAATAGTAAAAGATTTTTAAAAATAGAAATTTTAGTACTAATTTAAAGGCTAATACTAAAATAAGTAGATATTAGGGCGTCTTATAGGGTAGTTTTATTATATATTAACTTAGTACTATTATAAGTCTATATAAATTAGCTCTTTTTTTTTTTTATTATATAAGCGATATTTTTTATCGCCTAGTCTTAGCTTTAGTTTTATTTATTAAGTACTTTAGGCGTTTACCTATAGTAAAAAATATAAGTACTTTAAGTAATATACTATATTTTAAAAAATAAATATAGCTTTACTATATTAGCTTAAGAGGGGTAGAGGAGTAGAGGGAGGAAGGTAAATAAATAATTAAAAAAAAATAAAATTAGCGTAATAACTATAATTTAATTTATTTTAGGATTTTTCTATTTATATTTTAACTAATTTAAGTACTACTTTTTAAACGTAAAATAACTTTACGACTATAGCTTTTATAAAGTAATAAAAGATTATATTTAACTTTTACACTCTTTATCTATTTATTAGTACCTTAATCTATAGAACCTTTTTTTTTTTTTTTTTTTTTTTTTTTTTTTTTTTTTTTTTTTTTTTCTTTTTTTTTTTTTTTTTTTTTTTTTTTTCTTATCTTTTTTCTCTTATCCTTTTTCTCTTATCCTTTTTCTCTTATTCTTTTTCTCTTATTCTTTTTTTTTATTCTTAGCCTAACCCCGGCAGTAAAACGGGTAGTTAATATAATAGTATAATAATATTTATTATTATTACTTTACACTAAATACCCTAAGTCTATATAAATTTTTTATCTCTTTTTCTTTAGTACTATACCTTTTTTATTACTTACTATCCCCTATAGTAGTCTAAAATTAATTTATAATAACTTATACGCGTAGGAAATATCTAAAATAAGTAAAAAAAATAGTATATAAGTACTAGAGAAGTTTAAAATTTATACGGAAAAGGCCTACGTATATAAAAAAAAATTAAAATAAATATAAATTTTAATTTATAGGTACTAGAAAAGTATAAAATTAATTTTAAAAAAGATTATACGCGTAGGGAAAGTTTAAAATTTATATAAATAATAGTTTATAGGTACTATAAAGTTTTATAATTAATTTAATAAATATTTATATACGTAGAAAGCGTTTAAAAACTATATTAATAATAGTATATAGGTGTTAAAAGAGTAAAGAACTTTAAAATTTATTTAAATAAGACCTATATGCGTAGAAAATATATAAAAAAAATATATTTAATAGCTATATAGGTGCCGGAGAGGTCTAAAATTAATTTAGTAAAAGTATATATATATAAAAAATATTTAAATTTAATAAATAAGAATTTATAAGTAGTAGGAAGGTCTAAAGACAATAGTAGTAAAACTTAATATATATTAAAAATTTAGAGTTTTATTATTATAAAATATAGTAATAAATAAATGTATTACTTAAAAATAAAATATATAATACGTTATATACACTCCTATACTAAATAGTTAATATTTATATAAACCTATTACCTCTTTTATTTATAAGTATATACTTTTACTACTACTCTTATAGTATAATAGTTTAAAAAAAAGTATTTACTTTTTATTTTATAACTAAAAGCGCTAGCCGTAACTTTAAAAATAATACTATATAAATATAGCGTAAGGGCTAAACTAAACTTAAAAAGTAGTTTTTAAGCGGGTATATAGTAGCTTTATATTAACTATTTTAAAATAATTAAAAGAATAGTAGATACAGCTAAAAGATAACTAAATAAAAAAATTACTTAAAAGCTTATACCTACTTTTATACTGCTTTTTCTTCTCTATACCTCTTATAGCAGAAAGTTTAAAAATCTAAAAAAACTACTTTTATATAGCTAGATAGATAGGTAAGCCTAAAAAAATATTAATAGATTATATAATAGAGTCGTGCCTATCGCTTATATAAGTAATATACTTAAAAATATATATAAAGGCGTTAATATATTTAAGCAGTAGTATCTAAACTGCTATAAATAAAAAAAAAAAGTAAAAAAAAAAAAAAAAGCTATATAGTAAAAACGATAGTAATAATAGTAATAATTATTATTATTTTTTAATATTAGATATAAATAATTTATATAAAACTTATATTAACCTACGTAATTTTACTTTTTTCTTTATATTAGTTCTCTACTCTAGTAGTAAAAAGTTTAAAAAAAAGTATTATATAACTTTTATATAGTTATATAGTAGATTATTCTAACTTTATATTATATTTTATATAGTTAATACTAAAATATTACCTATTATATAATATATTAAAATTAAAATTTTACTAAAGTAAGGTAAAAGGTTAGTATACTTAAAATATACTCTAGAATATTTATATATTTAGATAATAGTATCTAAACTATTATAAATATAATTTAAAAGGTTTATAGTATATACCTAAAATAAAAAAAGTATATATATATATTTACGTATTTTTATTTTTTATATATAGCGATGTACTTTACTTATATTAATACTATTCTTATATAAACTAAAAAAGGTAATTAGAAAATACTTATTTTTATAGTATAATACTAAATACTATTATTTTATACTAAATACTTAAAGTCTACTTAAATCTATTATTTTTTTACTTAAAGATCTATACTTTTATTATTTACTCTTTATAGTATAATAGTCTAAAACTAGCTCTAAGATTTTTTATAAGTAGAGGAAAAACTTAAAAGATTAAAAAACTTCCCTATAGGTAGGGGAGAAACCTAAAAAAAAAAATAATAAGTTTAATAGGCTTAAGTATAGTGCTAAAACTAATATTTATAAAAATAGATATATATAAAAAAAGTTAGAATTTTATTTTATAATAAAATATTATAATAAATAATACTATTTTTTTACGTTTATCTATAGGAGCTGTATTAACTTAGTGTATACTACGTCCTTACTTAATATAGAAGTAGGTAAAAACAAAGGCGCTATAACCTAGGGCCTATTAAATATAGGATTTTTTAAATTTTACAGCTAGTAGAGTAATAACTTAACTAATAACTTATTAGGCTATAGCAGTAACAACAGCAGGACAACTATAAAATAAAAATCTAGTTATTACGGGCAGAACTATAGGACGGGGATCTAGTTATTATAGGTAGAACTATAAAATAGAGATTTAGTCGTTATAGATAAAACTATAGGCTATATATAGCGCGTTTAAAGGCGAGCGTAGTACCTTTCTCTCCTTTCTATAATACTATCTAAAATATTTTTTTTAATTATTATAGCTAGGAGGACTTTAAAGCTTACTTTTAGGCACCTAATAATTATAATTAACTCCGGCTAGTTAACAGTAATAACGGTAATAACGGTAATAATAATAATAATAGTAATAATAGTAATAATAATAATTTTAACTTTTATTAAGAATCTAGATAACTAGCAGGGCTATATTAAAAATTATTTAAAACTAGAGTGTTATCGCGAGCTTATAGAGAAGACTAGTCTTTTTAAGGGGCCGTTTTTTTTTATTAACGTTTTTAGTTTTAGGTCGGTTACCGTACAGCTCTTTATCCTTAAATATAAAGTAATTCTTAATTTTAATAACGTCTACGGCTTATACTTATATAGTAATATAATAAAGCTAGTAAAATAATAGCTTAAGAGGGCTAAGGGCTTACTAAGTAAAGTAAACGGTAAGGTAGATAGTAAGATAAATAGTAAGGTAGATAATAAGGTAGATAGTAAAAAAGAATTTTTTAGAGTAGTATAAGAAAAGCGGGCGCGGCTTTAGAAAGAGAAGCTTTTAAAGGCAGTTAAAATTATTTATATATACGCATAGGAGTAGGGCTTTAAAGCGGGTAGCAGGTAGTAGGAGGATACACTACGGCGCTATAAGATAGTTATAGGAACTTACTATTAGGGAAGTTAGTAGTTATCTTAAGAAAACTAAGAGGCTCTATAGGGGAGGCGTTATTTTAATACTTTAATTACTATTAAAAAGGTTATAGGTTGTTAGTAATGGCAGAAAATTATTATAGTTATTATATAAAAAGCTTATCGGGATAAGTCTGCGTCGATTACGTAATATAGTAGAAGTTTAAATAGCTAGCCTAGAGTTATATAACGTTACGGCAATAACTCTAGAAAGGGGGTAAATAATACTATATAATATTATTTATTTAGCTCTTTTTTATCTTTTTAAAAATCGGTGCTAGAAGCTATATAAAATATAATACTTAATATTATTATATTATATTTAAGTATTTAGAGCCTACTTAAATCTATTATTTTTTTACTTAAAGTTTTATATTTTTATTACTTACTTTTTATAGTATAGTAGTTTAAAAAAATTTTTTTAATTTTTTATAAGCGCTGCAGAGAGACGTTTAAAATAATTAATAATTAAAATTTATAAGTAGAAAAGAAACCTAAAAAAAGAAAAAAATAAGTAGTATAGGCGTAGATACGGTACTAAAATAAATATTTATAAAAATTTATAATATAATTTTAAAAAGAATTTTTATATATATTTATAGAAGAGATAATATATATATATAAAAAAAATAAATACTAAAATATTAATAAAGGTAATATACGCGTGTAAAAAAGATAGATATAAAAATTTATAAAAACGCCTATAACGTAGATAGGCTATATTTCTTATACTATTAAATTTTAAAAAATTTATTATTTTAAACTAAAGATTCCGCTACGGTATACCGGACTAAAAAAATATATTAATATATAAATTTATAAAGCGCTAGGATAAGTAACCTAAAATAAAAATTAAAAGAACTCTAGTTATATAGATACTAAAATATATAAAAGGGTAATAATAATACAGCCCTACGTAGTAGTAAACTAAAAAAAAAAAAAAAAAAAACTTTAAATAAAATATATAGAACTATTAAGCGTAAGCTATTAAAAAAAAATACTAATAGAAATAGAGATAAAAGTAAGTAAAAATTATATAAGAAAAATACTATAAAAAGGCTAGCTAAGTATAAAAAAGAATACTAAAATACTATTTAATAATACTAATAATTAGTAGTACTATTCTAGGAACTTATAGATTTTTTAGTAAAGTAAGTAAATCTAATTTATATTTAAAAAGGTTAAAATAGGTTTTATAAAAGTAACACTATATAAATATTAAAAAAAATAAATAGTAAAGTTTTCTATATACCCCTCTCCCCCTAATAATAGTAAATTTTATTTATACTATAATACTATACTACGTTTCTTAAGTAGGCTAAAATAGTATTATAAAAATATTAATATAATATTTATAAAAAATATAATTTTAAGCTTTTATATTATTTCTATAGTAAAATTATTATTATAAAATATTTTTATAAATATATTTTTATAGTTTTATATATTACTAATATATTATAAAAATATAATATTTTAAAAAAGTATAATTTTTAATACTAAAAAAAGGAGCCCCTAAGTGCCTACTATATATTAATAACGTACTTAAATACTTAAAAACTTTTACTATTACTTTTTATTTTTTAGGTATACGCGTTACTATAGATTCTTTTACCCCTTTTTTATATACTATATCTTTTAGTAAATAGTATAATTACGTAGTATTAAAATTTACTTTTTAAAAATATTTTTTAAATAAACGCTACTTATACTATAAAAGTCTTACTAGCTATAGTTTAAAATCTTTCTATTTAAACTTATTTTAGCTTAAAAATATATTAATATATAAAGATATTAATTAAAAAATATATTAATATATAAAAATAATATTAATATATTTACGTTTTAGTGTAAAATACTATATAAATTAAGTAATATTATAAAAATATATTAATTTTTAATATTTTACTATTATATATTAAAAATATAAAATAATTATAATAGTATCTTAGCCTACCTAAAAAACGTAGTATAGTAGACTTATTTATATATTACTTCCCTAATAGCGATAGAGAAAGGGAAATTAGTATAGTAATATAATAATATTTATTATTATTACTTTACGCTAAATACTTTAAGTTTATATAAATTCTCTATCTCTTTATTTAAAACTACACTTTTTTACTATCTACTATTTAGTATATAGTAGTTTAAAATTAATTTAGTAAAACTCTATATACGTAAAAAGAATTTAAAAATAATATAAATAATAGGGTATAGGTACTAAAGAGGGGAGGGGCCCTAAAATTTATTTAAATAAGACTTATATACGCAGAAAACGTCTAAAATAAATAAAAAAATTAATATATAAGTACTAGAAAGGTCTAAAATTAATTTAGTAAAACTATATATATATAAAAAGTATTTAAAAACTATATTAATAATAGTATATAAGTACTTAAAAGGCCTAAAATTAATTTTAAAAAAGACTTATACGCGTAGTAGTACCCGGAGTTTTACTATATTAAAATATAATAATAAAAAAATATACTGCCTAAAAGTAAAATATTTAAAGTTTATATATACCTCTATACTAGGCGGCTAATATTTATATAAACCTATTACCTCTTTATTTATAGCTATATATAATTCTACTACTGCTCTTATAATATAGTAGTTTAAAAAAGTATTTACTTTTAATTTTATAACCTAAGACGCTAACCGTAATACTAAAAATAATATAATTAAAGCCCTATAGCGTAAAGACTAGACTAAATTTTAAAAATAGTTTTTAAATAAGTATATAATAGTTTTGTATTAACTACTTTATAATAAATAAAAGAATAGTAATATAGTTAAAAAATAACTAAAATTTTTATTTAAAAATATATATTTACTTTTATACTATTTTCCTCTTTTATACTTTTAGTAGTAGGAAGTCTAAAAATTTAAAAAAGCTATTTTTATACGGCTAGATAGACGGGTAAGTCTAAAAAAGTATTATAAAATTTATAATAAAGTTATATATCTATTACCTATACTTAAACTATACTTTATAATATATATATATTTAAACAGCGGTATCAAAACTACTATAAATAAAAAAAAAGTAAAAAAGCTATATACTAAAATAATAGTAATAATAGTAATAATTATTACTATTTATTAATATTAAATATAAATAATTTATATAAACTCTATATTAGCCTACGTAATTCTTCTTTTGTTTTTTTTTTTTTTTTTTTTTTTTTTTTTTTTACTTTTCCCTTACCCCCCACTTATAAGAAGTTTTAAAAAAAAATTTATCTTTTTTTTTTTAATAGTAGTAAAAATTTTTTTATTTTTTTTTAAAAAAATAAAAATTTTTTTTTTATTTTATTTCTATTTCTCAACAATTTTATTTTTTTTTTTTTTTTTTTTTTTTTTTTTATATTTATTATATTTTTTTTTTTTTATTTTTTTTTTTTTTTTTTTTTTTTTTTTTTTTTTTTTTTTTTTTTTTTTTTTTTTTTTTTTTTTACGTTAGTCCTCCGCCCTAGTAGTAAGAAGTTTAAAAAAAAATCTTATATAACTTTTATACAGCTAGAGTAAAGGGTTATAATATATATTTAAAATAATAATAATTTTTATTATAGTTACCTCCGCGTACTAAACTAGATAATATATATTTACTTTTTTTAATTTTACTTTCTCTCCTTATATTAATTCTACACTCTAGTAGTAAGGAGTTTAAAAATTTAAAAAAGCCGCTTTTTATATAACTAAATAAACGGGTAAGCCTAAAAAAGGTATTATAAAACTTATAATAGAGTTATACCTATTACTTATATAGGCAGTATATTTAAAATATATTTTAAAATATTTATATATTTAAATAGCGGCACCTAAACCGCTATAAATAAAAATAGTAGTAAAAAGAGAATATATATTTTTATATATTTTTATTTTTTATATACGGTAAAGTACTTTATTTATATTAATACTATTCCCTTATAAACTAAAAGTAGTAGTTAGAGGATGCTTATTTTTATAGTATAATACTTAGCTAAATATTTAAAGTCTATTTAAACCTCTACTATCTTTTTACTTAGAATTTTATATTTTTATTATTTACCCTTTATAGTACGGTAGTTTAAAAAATATTTATTAAATTTTTATAGGCGCTATAGGGGGGAGAAGGGAAAAAGAATATTTAAAATAAATATTAATTAAAATCTATAGGCAGCGGAGAAACCTAAAAAAGAAAAATAAAAAGATATATAGGTATAAATATAATACTAAAATAAATACTTATAAAAATTTATAATATAACTCTAAAATAAGTTTTTATATATATTTATAAAAAAGGCAGCGTACGCGTATAAAAAAAATAAATACTAAAATATATAAAAGTAGTATATACGCGTATTAAAAAAATAAATATAAAAATACTATAAAGGTAGTATATATATACGTAAAAGAAATAAATACTAAAATATTATAAAAGTAGTATACGTACGTAAAAAAGATAGATATAAAAATTTATAAAAAAGCTATTTATATTTACTACCTATACGTAGTAACGTAAACTTAAATATAAAAAAAAATATATAATTTATTATCTCTACTACTAAACTATAAAATTATATTTAATTTTTATAAACTTTTTATATATAGTCTATATAGTAAAAATTACTTAATTTAATTTTTAAAGTTTTACTATACTATATATTTAATAATTACCCCTTTATACTTTAGAGCGCTAGATACTAAAATATATAAAAGAGTAAAGATATTTAAAGAATAAAAAAGAGAAATAAATAGTAAACTTTTTTATATAAATCTCCCCTTAATAACGGTAAATTCTATTTATATACTATAATAATTTTTTATATTTTATAGTAAGGAAAAAGATTTACGTAAGTTAGTTAAGTTTAAGTATAATTTAACCTATTTTATAATTCTTTCTAAAATTAACTATACTTATAAAGTGCCGCTAAAATACTTTAATAAAATTTTTATTTTAGTTTATACCTTTAATACTCTTAATTTTTTTTATTTATATAGTATAAGTCTTTGGACACTTCTTTTAAAATATTATTTAAATATTATAAATTATATATTTATTTATATACGAGCCCGCGTTTTAGGGCTTTATTTATATTTTACTAGTTTTTAAAATTATCTATTCCGGGTAGTAGTTTATAGAAAGAAAATAATACTAGTAGTTACTTTTATTTTATTTATTTTTTATTTTTTTCTAGTACAACTATATAGTACGTCTTATATATATAGCCTAATTATTATTTATACTAGTATATTAGTTCCGTATATAGTTAAAGAATTATTTTTTAATAAAATTAATAACGTAGTATAGTCTTTAATATTTATAAAAAGTAAAGATTTTTTTTTTAAAAATTTTAATTTTAATTTTACCGGTATTATTAGCCCCGTATTTAAAAAAGTCTAGTTTTTTTTCTTATTTAGCTAATCTATACTAAAGGGCAGATAAGAGTACTAATTATAGTATAATAGTTATTAGACTTAAAACTATTTTATAGGTTAGTTATATTAGACTATACTAGCCTCTTAGGGGTTAAAATTATTTATATACTTTAGCTAAAATAACGCTTAGTAGCGTATTTTAAGCTTAGGTCTAAAGTAGTAGACGTGCTTTTTATAAATATATTTTTTTTTAAATCTAATATAATATAATTTAGTATTAATAAATAATTAGTTTTAGATATAGTAAAAAATAAAAATAATTTACTATAATACTTACCTACTAATAGTTTATACAGTAGCGAGGAGGAGAAAAAAAAAATTTAAATACTAAGTTTCTATTACCTCTAGTGTATAATATATAACTAAAATATAGTTATATTACTTTAGCGTTATAAGAGGGCTGCTAAATTAGTTAGAATTTTAATACTAAAATAGTATTTTATACGCTTACTACTACTAGAAAAAAAATATAATCTTTATAAAGCCCGGCTAAAATAAAGGGTAAATTCTTTTAGTATATATATTATAAGGCTATTTAAATAGTACGTATATCTTTTAGAAAGTATTTTTATTAAAATAGGCGTTAATTACGCTTTAATAGTAGGTTTAATAGATAAATTCTACTTATATATATATAAGAATAGCGGCTTTAGTATTCTTTTTAGTTTTATTAAAATATAAGTTAGGAAGGTCCTCTAATAATATTAGGTATATAATATATAATTAACTATTACATCTATTTTAGCTATACTCCTAGTTAAAACTAATAAAGTTTATAAATAATATAAACTGCACTACTGCGTAAACGTTTAAAATATAAAAGTTTTTAATAAGGGCGCTTATAATAACTATAGCGCCTTTAGTTATAATACTAAATATAGTTAGACTATTTATCTACTTTTTATTTTTTATTCTTTTATAGTATTTAAAATAGTTAAGTTTACGCACTAGATTATTAACCGTAGTTATAAAATTTATATATATAAAAATTTTTTTAAATTTTATAATTACCTCTTTAATATATTTTACTATCTTACTAGCTATAAATAGGTATATTAATATTATAGTATAGACTTTATATTAAATATTTAATTATATAGTAAGTTCCCTATAGAGTATAATATTAGTAGGTAGACTTAAAAGTTAAAAGGCGTAGTACTATTTTTTAGGCGGTAATATTACGGTAAGTAGTATTAAAAAAACGTAATACTTTATTAATAGGTAAAAATTATAAAACTAAGGGTAGTAAATTATATTAAAGAAAATAATATAGTAAAATTTATTTACTATAATCTATTTTAGTACTTTTAAGGCCTTTTACCTTTTTAGATATAATTAGAAAGAGTTACTAAATAGGCTCTTAGGCGTTATAAAAACAATTAACGCCTACTTATTATATAAGTTTTACTTTTAAATAGTAGTATAAATACGTAATACTATATATTAGTTAAGTATATTAGTATAAAACGCTACTAGTAGTATAATAATAATACTTTACCTATAGCCTAGAAAGTAGATAAATAATATAAAAAAAAAACTTTTTTTTAACTTAGTACTTATAACGTAGACTATTATATTTTTTTTAATAATAATAGTGTTTAGCGTAGGTCTTTATAGACTCTAGAACTAAATAGTACTTTTAAAGTTTTCTTTTAGTAGCTATAGAAGGTTAATACCTATCTACTTAGCCTTTTACGCGAAAGTTTTTTTTTTATTTAAATATATTTTTTTACTAGTAGTAGTACCTGTATTAATATTATTCTTAGCTATTAAAATAAAGTATAGGGCTTTATACTACTAAATAAATATTTTAAAATAGACCTTAGCGTTATTAAACTAATAGGTAAATATTTTAAAAATATTAAAAGTATATACGGTATACGCTGTTTTTAAAAAGTATTTAGCCTATATTTTTTAAGTTTTAGTTTTTATCTTATTTATAATCTTGTCTATTTTTTCTTTAAAAAATTTTTAGAGCTATATACTACCTATATTAGTAATCTTCCTCCTAAAGGTAATAATAAAGTATTATATTATATTAATATTTATTTCTTTATCTATCTAGTAAAAGGTTATTTATTAAACTATTTAGTTTAGTAGCTATAATATACTATACTACTTCTTAAGTAAGTTAAACTAGAAAAGGTAGCTTTATACCTATATATAGTAATACGTTCTTAACTCTTTTTTAATTTACTCTTAGACTACTAGGTAAAAGGGATAAATAAGCTAAATATACTATACTAATAGACTACTAATCTCGTAAAAAAAAAACTTATATATAATTTTTATAAACTTATTATAGTTATACTCCTTATAGTACTTTAGTATAACTATAATAAAACTATTATATAAAAACATATTACGTATTTCTATAACTAGACTATTTTTTAGTTAAACGCTAAGTAGTTTTATTCTTTAAGTAGACTATCTACTAGTAAAGTACGTAAGGGCTAAAAAAAAACTAAAAAATTATTATATTAGATTACAGTACTACTATATTTAAATAAAGTTTTTAAAATTAGTAACTAAGAATAATAAAAAGGCCTTAGAATTAATACCGCTTATAAGCTAGTTTATAATAAAATTAAAACTATATTTAAGGTTAAAATAATAGAAGGGATTAAAAAAATTATAATTTAGAGTAATATTTTTAGGGTCTTTTATAAGGGCGTTTTATAAAATAGTAAATAGTTTAAACCGTATAGAGATAAAGGCTAGTTAGTAAAAAAGTTTTAATACCTTTTTATACTTATTTATAACTATTATTAAAAATATAGTAAGATTAGTTCTAATACTATAAATAGTTATATTATTACTATTTTAATATATAAAGGCGTTAAAATTTTTTTTATAATAAAACTTACTAATAAAGCGCGCAGTATAGATAAACTAGTTTATATTAATTAGATATTTTATAATAAAGTAGTTATATATCTATATTTTAAAAGAGTTTACTAGTTTTTTATTTTTAGTTTTTACGTCTAGTAGTAGGAAGAGAAAAATAAAATTATTTTATTTAGTAATAAAAAAATATATTTCGTTTTTAAAGACTGCGGTGTACAGTTTTAGTAAAGTAGTAATAGTAAACTAAAACTATAATATAGGTGCGTAGAGAAGATTATCTTATAATTTTTAAAAACTAGTAAAGTAGTAAAGCTTTTTAAGAGCTAATAAGTTAGTTATAAAATTATAGGCTTTTAAAAACCCCTATCTATTTAGTAAAAGAGTAAGAAAAACTACTAGCGTAAAAAGAGTAAGCTTAAATTATTTTATACGGCTTATTTATTTAATAAGAAAAAACTAGAACTAATAGTAATACTTTTTAAATATATTAAGATAAATATAATTATACTTATTAGAAATAGTAGAAGAAGAACTCTATATTAAATTTAAATAGCTAGCTAGTTAGTACTACGCTTCTTACTAGTAGGGTTAAAAGTATAAAATAAATAATTTTTTTATTCCCTTCTAGAGTACGCAGAAAAAAAAATATTTTTTAAAATAAACTTATATAATAGAAACTAGCGTTTTAGTAAAACTTAAAAAAAAAAAAAATATTAGTTTTATATTCCTATATTATATAAATATAAGTATACCTAAAGGTTTTTATTATTATATTATAGTAAATTTAAACTATACTCTTAATAGTAGCGTAAAGGTAGTAAAACTTAAAATATAATATAATATTTAGGATAGTAATATACGTAAGCGCCTCGCCCTAAATTAAAATATTAGTAAATATCTAGAGAAAGCCGGTATATATAATTTATAAATTAGTAAATATAAATAGTATACTAAATATTAATTTTAATTATTTTTATTATATTTTATATACCTACTTTATTATATATATAAGTTATACTCTTAGTGTATAATACGTAGTAGTAGTAGTACCTATAAATATAAGTTTATACTTAAAAAGGTTAAGGTTAATTAAAATAATATTATTATTTAGTAATAATAATAATAATAATAAAATACTATATAGTAGGTTTATTATTATAGTATATACAACTTTAAATTTATAAATAAAATAAAGGTACTAAAATAATAGTAAAATAAATATAAAAAACTACTAGTAGTTTTTATTAACTATTTAGGCGTTATACTAGAGTTAGCGTTTACTTATAGTTACTTACTAGAGACTATATAAGTTATAGTTATAATATAGGTATACTACTATATTTTACTTTATAGTAGAGCCGGTTATAATAAAGTTATAATACTTATAATATTAAATATTTTTATATAGCGTAAGACTAAAATATAGATTAATAATAGTCTTTAAAATATTAAAATTCTTATACTTCTTATATAGAGTATAATACTTAAAAAGGTTATTTATATATTTTTAGATCTAGTACTGTTTATTATTAATAGTTTTATAGTAATACTCTTTATTAAAATAAATATATATTTTACTAAGGAGAATAGCGTATCTATAAAGGGTATAAGTAATAAACTTATTAGCTTAGTTAAAGTATATATACTTAGGTTAGACTATAGTAGTTTTAATAGGTTTAATAATTAGTAAATATAAAAATACGCTTCTATCTTTTAGCCTATAATTATAGTTTAAATTAGTTAGTAAAACTCTAGTAGTAGCGCTTTAGTAAAATAAAAAAATAAAAAAAGTAAATAAATAATATTACGCTTTATACTAATATTATACTATAAATATTACTTAATATATAATCTAAAATTTTTACTAAGAATAAAAATATAACTACGCTAATTTTTAAAACTAATAAACGTATAGAGTTAGAGGCACTACTTTTTATAGCCCTTTTAAATAGTAGTAGACCTGCCGCTAAATAGACTTTTATTATACCTTTACTTAAAGACGTTATATAATAAATTTATAAACATATTAATAAGTAAAACTTACTCTAGTTTATTAAGAATATATATAAAAACTTAGTTAGCGAAATAGCAGATATAAAGGTAGATAGTAAAATAAATATATTAAATAAACTTATTACTACGAAATAAAAATAGGATATAAACTAAATATTAATATAAAAGGTTAATAAGTAATTAAAATACTATTTAAATAATACTTTAGCGCGCACTGTTACTAATTTATAAAAATTAAAAAAAGTTTAATTTTAGAATATTATAGTAAATAATAGAGAATAATAGTACTAAAATTTTACTTAGCACTTATCTAGTATTAAAATAAGTATAGTAGGTAAAATAGTTAGTAAAACTATTATAATAGTATTAGTAAATTATTTATAAAATTAAAAAATAGTAGTTTAGATATAGAGATTATAATATATAAAAAGTAAATTTTTATATAGTAATATAGTAGTCGTATTACTATTATTTTTAAATTATAAAAATTCTAATCTAGATAAAAATAGTAAGGGGTATAAAATCTAACTAAAAAGTTATTTTATATTATTATAGTATTCGGCTAGTATATATAGAAATATAGATTTAATATAAATAAAAATAAAAAAATTTATAACGCTATATATAATTACTTAATAAAGATAGACTGCTAGTATTATTAGTAAAATAAGATAGCGTTAAATATAAGTAGTATTATAGTTAAAGTTTAAAGTACTAAAAGTCTTAGTTTATAAATAAAAAGTACCGTCTAGAGGCTAAAACTAAGAATATACCTTAGTTATAAAGGAATATTTATTTAGTTTAGTATATAGTAGACTAGAAAAAAAAAAGTATATAAAGAAAATAGACCCCGCCGGGTAAAAAAAATTTAGGTAGTAGTTAAAGATAGAAAAAAAGTAAAGTATATTAAAAATAAGATTTAGAATAAATATATTTACTATACTACCTTATAATTCTATTTTAAATATATATATTAAGTAAGGTATAACTATACTATAGTTTACTTAGTAGATAAAAATAGTTATAAAATATAATAAAAGTATATTTAATAGCGTAAGTAAGATTAAAAATATATATATAGCTTATATAATAAATCGCGCTTTTCTAGAGATTCTATTATTAAAAAAATTAATAAATAATAATTTAGATTACTATAACCTAATAGTAAAATTATAGCTAGTATAGTATTTATAGTTAATAAATACTATAATTAAAGATATATAAATTTTAATATTAAATTATAGTAAAAATCGTACTAATTAAAGAAAAATACTAACGGCTATAAAGGGATAGTAAAAAAAGTTTTAGAAAGAAAGAGGCTATACTTAAAAAAAGTTATTAGGAAAGTTTTTTATATATATTTAAAAGTAGGTATTTATTATATAAGACTGTAGCCTTAGACGCGATATTAAGTCTTATATTATAAATATAATATTAAGCCTTATACTATAAACGTAATATTAAGTCTTATACTATAAATATAATATTAAGTCTTATACTATAAACGTAATATTAAGTCTAGCGTAGTAAATATAATATTAAGTCTAGTATAGTAAACGTAATATTAAGTTTTACTAAACTTAATATTAAGTCTAGTATAATAGACTTAATATTAAGTTTAGCGCAATATTAAGTCTAGTTAGACTTAATATTAAGTCTAGCGTAGTAAATATAATATTAAGTCTAGTATAGTAAATATAATATTAAGTTTTATTAAACTTAATATTAAGTCTAGCGTAGTAGACTTAATATTAAGTTTAGTATAATATTAAGTCTAGCCGGACTTAATATTAAGTCTAGTATAGTAGACTTAATATTAAGTCTAGCGTAATATTAAGTTTAACTAAACTTAATATTAAGTTTAGCGTAGTTATATATATACTATTTTTTAGGTAATATAGAATCCGTATTATTAATTCTAATAGTATTAGACTAGAAAAAATAGCTTTATACTTATATATAGTAGTGCGTTTTTAATTTTTTTTTAATCTATTTTTAGACCGCTAGGTAGAAGGGACGGATAAACTAAATATACTATACTAATAAGCTACTAATCTTATAAGAAAGAAACTTATATATAGTTTTTATAGACTTATTATAGTTATACTTTTTATAGTATTTTAGTATAACTATAATAAGACTATTATATAAAAAAATATTACGTATTTCTATAACTAGACTATTTTTTAGTTAGACGCTAAGTAGTTTTATTTTTTAAATAGGCTATTTACTAGTAAAGTGCGTAAGGGCTAAAAAAAAACTAAAAAATTATTATACTAAATTATAGTACTACTATACCTAGGTAAAGTTTTTAAAATTAATAATTAGGGATAATAGAAAAGTTATAGAATTAATACTACTTATAAATTAGTTTATAATAAAATTAAAACTGTATTTAAAGTTAGAATAATAAAAGAAATTAAAAAAACTATAGTTTAGGATAATATTTTTAAAGTTTTTTATAAAAATATTTTATAAAATAGTAAGTAGTTCAGACCGTATAAAAATAAAGGCTAATTAATAAAAAAATTTTAATACCTTTTTATACTTATTTATAACTATTATTAAAAATATAATAAAGTTAGTTTTAATACTATAAATAGTTACGTTATTACTATTTTAATATATAAAGGTATAAAAGTTTTTTTTATAATAAAACTTACTAATAAAGCGCGCGGTATAAATAAACTAGTTTATATTAATTAAGTACTTTATAGTAAGGTAGTTATACACCTATACTTTAAAGAAGTTTATTAGTTTTTTATTTTTAATTTCTACGTTTAGCAGTAGGGGGGGAAGAATAAAACTATTTTATTTAGTAATAAAAAAATATATTTTATTTTTAAAAACCGCGGTATATAGCTCTAGTAGAATAGTAGTAATAAACTAAGGCTATAATATAGGTATATAGAGGAGGTTATTTTATAATTTTTAAAAACTAGTAAAGCGGTAAAGCTTTTTAAGGGCTAATAGATTAATTATAAAATTATAAGTTTTTAAAAATCTCTATTTATTTAGTAAAAGGGCGAGAAAGACTACTAGCGTAAAGAGAATAAACTTAAACTATTCTATATAGCTTATTTATTTAATAAAAAAGAGCTAAAACTAATAGTAATACTTTTTAAATATATTAAAATAAGTATAATTATACTTATTAGGGACGGTAGAAAAAAGACTTTATATTAAATTTAAATAATTAACTAGTTAGTACTACGCTTCTTACTAGTAGGGTTAAAGATATAAAATAAATAGCTTTTTTATTCTCTCTTAGAGTACGTAGAAAAAGAAAAAAAATATTTTTTAAAATAGGTTTATATAGTAAAGACTAGCGTTTTAGTAAAACTTAAAAAAAAAAAAAAAATATTAGTTTTATATTTTTATATTATATAGATGCGAGTATACCTAAAAATTTTTATTATTATATTATAATAGATTTAAACTATACTCTTAATAGTAGCGTAAAAGTAGTAAAACTTAAAATATAATATAGTATTTAAAATAATAATATACGTAAGCGCCTTGCTCTAAATTAAAATATTAGTAAATATTTAAAGAAAGCCTGTATACGTAATTTATAAATTAGTAAATATAGATAGTATACTAAATATTAATTTTAACTACTTTTATTATATTTTATATACCTATTTTATTAGATATATAAGTTATACTCTTAGCGTATAATACGTAGTAGTAGTAGTACCTATAAGTATAAATTTATATTTAAAAAGGTTAGAGTTAACTAAAATAGTATTATTATTTAATAATAATAATAATAATAATAAAATACTATACAGCGGGTTTATTATTATAGTATATATTATTTTAAATTTATAAATAAGGTAAAAGTACTAAAATAATAGTAGAATAAATATAAAAAACTACTAGTAGTTTTTATTAGTTACTTAGACGTTATACTAGAGTTAGCGTTTACTTATAATTACTTATTAAGGATTATATAAGTTATAATTATAATATAGGTGCGCTGCTATATTTTATTTTATAGTAAAACTAGTTATAATAAAATTATAGTACTTATAATATTAATTATTTTTATATAGCGCGAGGGTAGAATATAAGTTAATAATAATTTTTAAAATATTAAAGTCCTCGTACTTTTTATATAGAGTATAATATTTAAAAAGGTTATTTATATATTTTTAGATTTAGTACTATTTATTATTAGTAGTTTTATAGTAATACTCTTTATTAAAATAAGTATATACTTTACTAGAGAGGATAGCGTATCTATAAAAAGTATAAGTAATAAACTTATTAGCTTAGTTAAAGTGTATATACTTAAATTAAACTATAGTAGTTTTAATAGATTTAATAGTTAATAAGTATAAAAATATATTTTTATTTTTTAGCCTATAATTATAGTTTAAATTAGTTAGTAAAACTCTAGTAGTAGCACTTTAGTAAAATAGAAAAATAAAAAAAGTAGATAAATAATATTACGCTCTATACTAATATTATATTATAAATATTATTTAATATACAACCTAAAATTTTTATTAAGGATAAAGATATAACTACGCTAATTTTTAAAACTAATAAATATATAAAGTTAAAGGTACTACTTTTTATAGCCCTTTTAGACAGCAGTAGACCCGCCGCTAAATAAGTTTTTATTATATCTTTACTTAAAGACGCTATATAATAAATTTATAAATACGTTAATAAATAAAATTTATTTTAATTTATTAAGGATATATATAAAAATCTAGTTAGTAAAATAGTAGATAAAAAGGTAGATAATAAAATAAATATACTAAATAAACCTACTATTATAAAATAAAAATAAAATATAAGTTAAGTGTTAATATATAAAGTTAATAAGTAATTAAAATACTATTTAAATAATACTCTAGTGCGCACTGTTACTAACTTATAAAAAATAAAAAAAGTTTAGTCTTAAAATATTATAGTAAATAATAGAGAATAATAGTACTAGAATTTTACTTAGTACTTATTTAGTATTAGGGTAGATATAGTAGATAAAATAGTTAATAGGACTATTATAATAGTATTAGTAGATTATCTATAAAATTAAAAAATAGTGCTCTAAATATAAAGGTTATAATATATAAAGAGTAAGCTTTTATATAATAATATAATAGTTGCGTTACTACTACTTTTAAATTATAAAAATTCTAATTTAGATAAAAACGGCGAGGGGTATAAGATTTAACTAAAAAGTTATTTTATATTATTATAGTATTTAGCTAGTATATATAAAAATATAGGTTTAATATAAATAAAAATAAAAAAATTTATAATACTATACGCGACCGCTTAATAAGAATAGACTACTAGTATTATTAGTAAGATAAGATAGTATTAAATATAAGTAGTATTATAGTTAGAGTTTAAGGCACTAAAAGTTTTAATTTATAAATAAAAAACGCTGTTTAAAAGCTAAGACTAAAAATATATTTTAGTTATAAAGAAATATCTATTTAGTTTAGTATATAGTAGACTAGAAGAAGAGAAGTATATAAAGAAAATAGACTCTACTAAATAAAAGAAGTTTAAGTAGTAATTAGAGGTAGAAAAGAGGTAGAGTATACTAAAAATAAAATTTAAAATAAATATATTTATTATACTATTTTATAATTCTATTTTAAATATATATATTAAGTAAAGTATAATTATGTTATAGTTTACTTAGTAAATAGAAATAGTTATAAAGTATAATAAGAGTATATTTAATAGTATAAATAAGATTAAAAATATATATATAGCCTATATAATAGACTATAATTCTTTAAAGGTTTTATTATTAAAAGAATTAGTAAATAATAATTTAGATTACTATAACTTAATAATAGAGTTATAGCTAGTATAGTACTTATAATTAGTAAATACTATAATTAAAAATATATAAATTTTAATACTAAATTATAGTAAAAATTGTGTTAATTAGAGGAAAATACTAATAGTTATAAAGGGGTAGTAAAAAAAGTTTTAGAAGAAGAGAGGCTATATTTAAAAAGAGTTATTAAGAAAGTTTTTTATATATATCTAAAAGTAGATATTTATTATATAAAACCGTAGCCTTAAACGCGATATTAAGTCTTATATTATAAATATAATATTAAGCCTCGTACTATAGACGTAATATTAAGTCTTATATTATAAATATAATATTAAGTCTAGTATAGTAGACACGATATTAAGTCTAGTATAGTAAATATAATATTAAATTTTATTAGACTTAATATTAAGTTTAGCGTAGTAGACTTAATATTAAATTTAATATAATATTAAGTTTAACTAGACTTAATATTAAGTTTAGCGTAGTAGATATAATATTAAGTCTAGTATAATAAACGTAATATTAAGTCTAGCGTAATTATATATATATTACTTTTTAGGTAATATAGGGTCTGTATTATTAATTCTAATAGTATTAAAATTATAAATATAATTACTTTAGTATCTAGTATAAAAACTAAAATAATAAATAATTAATTCTTCTTATTACTTATTAAAAAAATAATAATAAATAGTATTTAGTTTTAAATTATAATATATATAGTTTACTTTTATTTTATTAACTTAAATAAAATATTTAACTTATTAAGTATTTATTATATTATTATTTTAATAATTATTTTAAAATTACTAAACTCTAGTTAATAAATTTATTTTAATAAATATAAATTAAAAAACTATTTTACTAAAACGCTTTTAAGTTTATATTATTATTTAGGTATTTCCCTTTTAAATTTAAAAATTATTTTAAATTATTTACTATTATTAAATTATTTTTTAAAACTAAAAAAGTTATACTATATTTTACTTAGTAGTTAAAACGTTTTAATTAATTAATTATTTAAATACTTAATAATATTAATTAATATACTATATATTAAAATACCTATTATAGTTATTTAGATATTTTATAATTTTAGTAAACTTTTATTTTTAATTTTAAACTTTTTTTTTTTATTTACTTTATTCTAATACTTATAGCTAAATAACTTTTTTATAATAATTTTACTAATACTAATAGTAATATATTAATACTTATAAGTATTAAATATTATACTTAAGTGCTTTTTTATTTTTTATTTTAAAATTTAAGTTAAATAATCTATTTTTTATAGACTATAAGTATTTACCTAAATATAATTATTAAATAAGCTATTTAATATTTTAATTTATAAGTATTTTATAAATGGCTATATATATATTAAATAAATTATAGTAATCTAGTTTAGCCATATAAATAAAAAATAAAAAATAATTTTAAAATTATTTTATTATAATATTAATTTATAATAATAAATTACTATTATTACTATTTTATTTAAAATAATTTTATTTTAATTTTATAATACGCCGTTTTAAAATTATATAATTATAATTTTATTATTTTAGGCCGGCTATTTACTAAATATATAATAAATAATTAATTTTTTTTTTAAAAAGTAGGTTATAGTCTATAAGTATTATTTTACTTATTAAATATTTTATTTACTATTAGGTATTTATAATTTTTATCTTTTCCTATTTTATATTACTTACTTAAGTATAAAGGGGAGTTTATATATAAACTTATTTTTTTTTTATTAATAAAGTATAAGCTATAATAAAAAAAGATAATATTATTTTAAATTAAATTAAGCTAAATAAAAAATCTACTCTTTTTATTTAGAATTTAAAATAGTTCTTATTATATTTTATTTTTAAATTTAATTATTAAATTTTATACTATTTACTAAACGTATTTTACTATAATAGATTTTTTATAATAATATAAAGTTTTTTTATTTTATAACTATAGGGCTATACTAGCGTTATTATTATTAAATATAATATATTTACTAAATACTAATAGGTTTAGTATTTTATTTATAAAACTATAAAAGCTATTTACTAAAAACTTTTTTTATTTTATTAAAAAAGCCTTTAGCTTATTATTAGTCTAATAGTTATACTAAAATATTAAAAAAAATACTTTTATTTTAAAAACTTATACGTAGTATATAATTTTTATTAATAAATATAAATAATATTTTACTAAATATAAATAACTTATTTTTATATTAATTTTTAAAATAACTATAAAATAAATAAAACTACTAATAAAAATAAATTTATTATACTTATAAAAAATAAACGCTATTAATATATAAAATAATATTTTTATTTAGTAATTTTTATTTTAACTATTTAAAAAAATTTAAAATTTACTAGCTAAAATCTTTTAAATATTTTATTAAAAAAATAATTTCTATATATTTTTTATTAAATTTATTTAAAATTTTTTTTATTATTTACTATTATATTTTTTATTATTAATAAAACTCTTACTACTATTATTATTAATAATATTATTATTACTATTACTATTATTATTATGATTATTACTATTATTATTATTTTTTTTTTTTACTAGTAAGAATACGTAGAAAGTAGTAAATAAATAATTTTATATAATTAGTATACTAAATTTATAATTTAAAATTTTATAACCGTTTTTATAACTATTAATTAATTTTTTATACCTTTACACTTTTTAATTATTATTATATCTTTTAGAAAAGTATTTATAGTTTAGTAATATTTTTTTTAATTAGTTTTTTAACTAAGTTACCGGTATACTTTAGTTTTAATTTATTTTAATTAAATAGTTTTATAGTATAAACTAAGTATTTTAAATTTTAATTATTTAAATACTCTAGCTATTTAGTTTAATTAAACTATTTTATTTTATTAGTTTTTATTATTTTTATATTTAAAACCCGCGCTTCTTCTTTATATAGTTATAGATTTTTTTTTTATTTATTAAATAGGGTCTTAATTTTATTTATTTTATAATTTATAGTTACTAGACTACTACTACTAATTTAGTTATTATAATTTATAATAAAATAGCGCTATAATCTAGATAGTTTAAAAAAAATTTATATTTTAATTTTAGTATATAGCTAACTAGTATTATTCTTTTATACTTTTTAGTACTTTTACTTATAGTATTTTTTTAAGTTATTTTTATTAATAATAATAAAGCCGAATTTTTTTATATTATAGTAAAATATATTTATTAGTTTTTTAAATACCTTAATTAGCTTTTTTAGTAATTATAAAAGCCTAATTTTTTTTAAATTTTTAATATAAAAGCGCTTAAAGTATTTAATAATTATAAAATAGTTTTTTTTTAATAGAGTATAGTATTAGTAAAAATAAATATTAAAATTTTATATATTAGTTTTATAGCTCTTATAGATAAAAATCTTATGCTAGTAAAAATAATAAAAATATATATTAATAATATTTATAACTAACTAGTCTACTATTTTTTTTTTTAAATATATATATTAGTAATTAGTTATAAGTACTAAACTATTAACTATTAGTTATTTTTAGTATTACTAGTTTATATATTCTAAATAAATTTTATAATAATTTTAAAATTTATTTATTTTAATTCTAATATAACTCTAATATAATTCTAACTATATTTAAAATTTTAAAATATAATAAAATTAGAAAATATAAAAGAATAAAATAAATATATTTTTTATAAAATATTTTAATAATTTTATATAAAAATATACGTAAATTTATTATATAAATTTAGTTTTTTAAATTTTTATTTTTAAATACCTAAATTCTAAATACTAAATTTAATTTATAATAGGGCCGGCTAGCCCTATTACTACTTATTTAGTTAGTAAATAGTTAAATTTATTTTAAAATTAATTTTTTACTTTTTTTACTATACTTTTCCTTTCTTTATATTTTACTATTTTTTTTTTTTTTAACTATTTTTTACTCTACCTTTCTTTTTTTATATTTAATAGACCTATTCTTTAATTTTTTTTTTTTTACTACTTATATTTTTTATTAAGTTTATATTTTACTTTTACTATTTAATTTTATTTATTTACTATTTTTATTTATACTATTTTTTAGTTTTTTACGCCCCCTAAATTTTTTATTTTTATACTTTTTTATTTTATATTATATTACTTAATAGTATTACTAAAAAACTAAATTTTAATTAATATTTATAGTAATAGTAATAAGACTATAATAAATATATATAAAAATAATAAACTAAATTTCTATTTTATAAAACTTAAATTACTTTTTTTCTAATAAAGAATATTTTATATTTTAATTATTTTATACTACCCCTCTATATAACTATAAGGGGGGGAAAGAGAAAAAAAAAATAGTAAAAAAAATTTTTTATATAATTTTTTTATAATACTAAAAGAAGAAAAAAGAGTAATAAAAAAAATTTTTTATATAATTTTTTTTATATATTATTATAAATCTCTAAACTATTTTTATTATATAAAATTTATTACTTATATTATACTACGTATTATTACTTTATTATTTATTTTATTTATTTTATACAATTTTTTAATTTACTATTTATATTTATATACTAAACGAGCTATTATTAAAACTAATTATAAATTACTTAAGGCTAGTAGTCTATATTTATTTTATATCTTTATTAGTCTCTATATTTTAAGTATTTTATTTAAAAAACTTTAAATAAAAAATATTTTTATTTTAATTTATTTTTATTTTTTACTACCTTTGCTCTTTTTATTATAAAACTTTTTTTTACTTATTTATTTACTATTCTTTAGTTTACCTATTATAAGACTAAAGTTAACTAGTTTTAAATAGTACTATTTAATATATAATATAATTATATATTTATTATTATTATTTAAATATACTATCTTTACTAGTATTAGTATATATATAAAATATTTATTAATATAAACTAATATTTTAATTATATTTTAGTTTTTTATATAGTTACTATAGTTTAATATTATTATTATTTTTATTATAACTACTTTTTCTTATTTTATAAATATAATTTTAATAGTGTTAATAGTGTATTATTTAGTAATATTTTTTTTTTAAAATAATAATAATACTATTACTACTACTACTACCTTTTTATTTTTTTTACTTTTTTTATCTTTTTTCTTTCTATCCTTTTTCTTTTTTTTTAAGCTAATATTTTTAAATTATTTTTAAATTATCTTATTATTTATATTATTAAACTAAATATTTTTATTTTAAGTTTTTTTATTATTTATCTAAAATAATTTATTATTTTACTTTTTTTTTTAGCGTTTTACTTATATAGTAGTAATTATTTAAATTTATATTATTATTAGTTATTATTTATATTTTTTTACGTATTACTACTTTTACTTTTATTAATTTTATTATTTCTTTTACTATATTATTTAGAAACCTAGTTAAATAATTAATTTAATAGGTTTTTATTTTTATAATAATACCTACTAGCGCTATTATAAATAGTAATATTTTAAACTATTAATTTTTATTTTTATTTTTTTTTTTACGCGTCTTATATACTAAAACTAGTTTTTATTTATTAAAAATAAAATAATATATAAAGTTTTAAATCTCTTATATATTTTTATATAGTAGAGTCTATATAAATTTTTTAAATATATTATTTTTAATTTTATTTACTAATTCTATTAGTATGCCTATTAAGTTAAATTAAATTTTATTAAAAAATTTATAATTAAGAAAGACTAACGTGGCTAAAAGTAATTTAAATAATTTTTTTTTATAACGGCGTTAGTAATATAAAAAAATAAAAAAAAGTTAAAGTTTAAAGAAAAGTTAGGGGGTTAATAGTAAATTTTATTATTTAATTTTTATTTTTCCCCTCTAATAGTATTAGAAAATTTTATTTATATATAGTATAAAATTATATATATACTATATACTATTAACTAAAAAAAATAAATAAAAAGTATTTAACTACTATAATATTACTAACTAAAAATTTTATTTTTTTATAAATTATATTTTATTTTAAAGATTAGCGCTAATATAAATAATACCTACTTACTTATTTTTAAAAAATTTTAAAAATTTTATATTTTTTACTACTACGCTACTGTATTTATTAAATAAACTAAAAAAATATTATATTTTAAAAGTTTTATTACTATTTATACTAGCTTTTATATAAGTAGCGTTATAAATTAAAAAATAACCTTTTTATTTTATAAGAGATACTAATTTATATAAATAAAAATAATTACTTATATTTTAAAAAAATATTAGAGGAAAAGCTATATAAGCTAAATATTTTTTATTATATTATAATTATTTACTATTTTAAGTAGTAAGTAGTTTATATTATACGCCGTTTTAAATAACTAGTAAAACTAGTTTTTTTTATTTTTTAGTTTTATCTTAAATAGAACACTATATATTTAAAATAAAAAAAAGTTTTTATAAAAAAAAAATACTTAGTTTTTATTATATTTTTTATTTAAACTATTATTATAATTATTATATTAATAATTTTTAAAACGCTTCTTTACTAACTGCTTAAAATATAATAATTTAAGTATTAGATTAAAATTAAAAAGTTAAAAAATTTTTACTACCTATATATTTATTACTAGTATATTAGTACCTAAAAAGTTTTTATATATAGTAAAAAAATAGTTCTTTTACTTATTAAACTAATTAGTATATTCTTACTAATAAAATAGTAAAAAAATATACTTAATAGTATAATAATACTTAACTAATAAAGTATAGCCTATAGTATTAAAATTTTTAATAAAAAATACTATATTAAAGTTATAATAAATTATAAATACTTATAGTATTTTTTAGGCTAAATAATCTTAAGTAATATACTTTTAATAAATAAAATTAAAAACTATTATAATAAATAATTTTTAATTTTTATATAAAAAATAAAAATAGGTACTATTAAATATTAGTTATATAAATAAAAAAAATAATATTAAAGAAAAAGTATTTAGTAAAATTTTTTAAAAGTTTTCTTCCCCTTTTATATCTAAAAATATACACTTATAATAGGCTATTATCTAAAAGAAAATAAGGATTAGTAGTACTAGGTATATAATTAACTAATTTTTTATTTTATATTTATTTTTAAAATTAATTCTCCTCCGTTATAAGTAATAAATATTTAAGTAATTTTAAAAAACTATTAAAGTTTTTTATACCTTATAGCGCTAAATAGCTAAATATAATAACAGTATAAAATAAATATATTTAACTAATTACCTACTATATAAATAATAAGTTTTAAAAATAATTCTACTCTTTATCTATAAATAAGTATATAAAAAAACTATTTAGTATTTAAATTTAGTTATAAAAGAGTATAGTAAATATTTTTACTAAATTATTTTTAGTACTTTAGAGGTTAAAACTTTTTTTATTTAACTTATTTTTTTAGTAGTACTACTTTTAGTTAATATATATAATAGTTTAATATATTTAAAATTTATAGTATTTAGCTAAATAATTATAAAATATAATAAAGACCTTATAAATATTATACTTATTATTTATTTTTTAGATACTAGACTTATAGTTAAAAAGAGCTTTTATAATTATAAATATTATACTACTTATTATTATATTATTATTAATTAATATAATATCTAGCTTTACGCTTATACGTGTAAACTTTTTTATATTTTAGTAATATAGCGCTATTATTATTAAATATAATAATAAGTATATAAGATTACTAGGTAACTTATAGATAATTTTAAGTAAAGAGATTAATAAATATTTATTATAAAGCGCCTTATATAGTTTAATAAACTTAAAGTTATAAATATTTTTATAAATTTTAATAAGCTAAAAAAATAAAGTTAGTAAAAAAGACAATATAAAAAAAAAAAAAAAAAATTTAAGAGGTTATTTAGTAAAATTTACTAAGTAGGCCTAATAGTTTATTTTATATATTAAGGCTTTTATCTTAACTATTTTATTTAAACTAATTTAGTTATATATTATATTACTATTAATAGGTAAAGCGTATTTATTTTACTAAAAATTAATTATTTATTTTATAGCTAAGACTTATTACTAATATAGAGTATATTTTATTTTAAATATAATTTTTTATTTTATATTAATAATTTTAGTCTTAATATAGGTTATATATAAGTATATTAAAATAAATACTAAATTATTATTTTTTATAAAAAAAAATTTTACTATAGTATTAGGTTCACGCGCTATTAAAAAATTAATTATAATATTTAGCTTAAATACTTCTATAATAAGTATACTAGTTTATAATACTTAGTTTTTATTAATTTACTTACTATTTTTATTTTTATTAAGTATCTTTATTACTTTTTTATAAATAAAAACTTTAAAAATATTTTAGTTTATAAATAGCACTTTTTTTACTATACTTAAAATAAAACTCTAAATATTTATAAAATAAATATATTCTTTTTTTAAGTACTATAGAATTAGTTACTTATATTTATTAAATTTAAAAATAGTTTTAATTTTATTAAAATATACTTTAGTATAGTTTTATAAAAGAGTATAATTTTATATATAAAATTTATATACGGCTTTTTAGAGTTATAAAGCTTTTATTATTTTTAAAAAAAAATATATTACTTTCTATTACTATTTTTTTTAATTATTATTATCTCTTATTTTTATTTTTATTTTTTTTATTTTATAGGCGAAGACTGTAATAATCTTTTTTTTAATTATATTTAATATATTAGTTAATAAAAAAGTTAAGGTTATTTTTTACTTACTTTTAGAGGTTACTACCTACTTTTTTTTATTAAAAAAAAAAAATAAGTTTATAATATACTTTTATTACTTAAAGGACTTATACTAAAATACGCTAAATATATTTCTAAATAATAAAATTTTAGTTATTACTTATACTACTATTTTAGTTATTTTTTAAAATATATTATTAAATATTATACTAACTATTAAATCTATAATTATATTTTTTACTACTTATTAATTTTTACGAATTAGTTTTTTTATTAAATAAGTAAAGTCTTTAAAGTAATAGTTACGTAAAATAATTTTTATAAATATTTAAAATATATTTTAAATAGAGTAGTTACCTCTAATTTTTATATTATTAAAAAATAAGCTTTTTAGTAATATTAGGATCCTTTTTAATTATATAAAAAAGTAAGCCTAATATAGAGTATTTATTTATTTTATTATATTTTTTTTATTTAATATAGTAAAAGTAATTATATTAATTATTTTAATATTTTTAAGTACGACCGTACGTAAACTAATTAAATATTTTAAAATATTAATATATATTATAAAATCTATATACGCCTTTATAATTTTTTTATTATTAATTAATAACTATTTAACTATATTATATAATATTTTTAAAATATTTTAAATAAATTACTAACTATTTATAATTTAATAGGTAAAGAGTTTATTATAAAATTTATTTAAATTATATATTATATAATTATATACTATTTTATTTTTAATTTTAGAATTTATTTTTTTTATTTTTTTAAGTTTATTTTTTATATTAACGTTTTTATTTAGCGGTAAGAGTATAATAGTATACTTATTTTTATTTTTAAATTTAAACTTTTTTTTTACGCACTTTAAAATTTAAAATATAATTAAATTAAGCGTAGTACTAAATATAGGTATAAGTATAAATATAGGTATAAATATAACTTACTTAAATTAAGAGGGGTAGTTAGTAAAGTTTTTTAAATATTCTTTTTTTTTTTTTCTATAGGCTTTTCCTTTACTTAGATTAGGCTTATTATTATTTATTTATATTTATTATATATTTATTAATAAATAGCGTTTTTAGTTACTATACTATAATTATAAATACTTATTAATTAAGTTTTTTTTTTTTTTTATATAGAGTAAAGTAAATTATATAAAAAAAAGTATATATTCTAAAATCTTATTAACGCTTAGTTTATACCTAAAATTTAATAATAATAAAATATATAAGTTACCTATTTAAAATTAGAGTATAATAATATAAAAAGTATTTAAAAAAATTTTAAGTTTTTTAAATTTACTTATTTTAAAATTTTTTTATTTAGTACTTTTTTATACTTAAATAGTAATATACTTTTTAATTATAATTATAATAGAAGCGGTATAAGTTTTTTAATAAATTATATTTAAATTAAATTATTTAAAGACTATAGTTACTTATAAGCGGGTAAAAAAACTATAAAAAGTATAAAAAAGCTATAAAAAAAAAAAAAAAAACTATAAATAAAATAGAGAGGTTATAAAAAAAAAAGTTTAAGTAAAAAATAAATAAATAAGTTTTATTTCCGCTAAAATTTATATATAGAGTTTAAACTATTTAATATTAACTTTTTTTAAGTAATTTTTTAGTATAAGACTTTTTTATAGTTTAGTATAGTTTATATTTTATATAATAATAGAATAGTTTATTTGTAAATAGTTATATTAATTTTAATTTTAGTTTATAAGTATACTATATTAGTTTATTTTATACTAAGTAAGAAATATTATATTATTTTTATTATAATAAACTATAAGTAGCGTTAAAACTATATAAATAAAGTATAATAGTTTATTAATAATTTTTTTATTTTTTTTAACGCTTACGGTACTAAAACTAATATAAAAAAAATTTAATTTTTTATATTTTATAAGGACTACGTAAGGAGATAAATAAAAAACATTCTTATATAGTTTTTTAATAAATAGTAAAGTATATATACACTTTTAACCTTAATTTAATATACTTAAATAAATAGTCTTATTTTTTAAATAGCCTTTTTTTATTTTTAAAGGCGCGCTTTAATAAAATAGTAACTATATTAAATATATATATATTAATTTATACTATTAGATTTTTAATTATATACTTATATTATATAATTATTTAAATATACTACTTATACCGTATTTAAATTATAAATAATAATATAAATATACTTTATTACTACTACTATATTTTTTTTATTTTTTAGGCTTTTTAGAAAGTCTAATAGGCGTTTAATTTATATTAATTAACTTTTTTAAAGGCGTAGTACTAGTTATAAAAATAGTTTTTAAACTATTTTTTTTTTTTATAATTTTATATAAGGTCTATTATTAGTTTATTTAGCTCTTTTAGATTTTAATTTTTAATATTCTTTTATATAGATAGCGTAGGTAAGTTTTTTTACTTTTAATATAATTAAAAATTTTAATTTTTTTTTTTTTTTTTTACGCTTACTTAGCTATTAATTTAAATATATTATTATTATTATTTAGTTTTAGTTTAAGTATTTAAAATTTATATTTTTTATACGCTTTAATTAGTAATTCCGTTTTTTTTAAAAACTATTATAATAGTTTTTTACTTTAATATATATTTTAGTTAGCTTTATAAACCTAATAGTAAACGTTTTTTTTAAAAAAAAAAAAAAAGTTTTTTAAAAGGTAATAATATAACGCTAGTATCTATAAAAATAAAAAAAAAAAATTTTTATTATTTTACTAATTAAGCCCTACGTATAGTTTTTTTTTATATAAATAAGTTTTAGGCTATATACTCTTTTACTAATATATAACTAAATTAACTATTTACTTTAAAAACTAATTACGCTAGTAAAAGTAGTATTAATTATATTAGTTAAAAAATAATACTAACCTTTATATACTATTTAAAATTTAATTTTTAAAAACTAAAATAGTAGTGTAGGTAAAAAAATAATATATATTAATAATTTAACTAAAACTAAAAAAGTATTATATAAATATTAGTATTAGTATTTATAAGCTACTAAAAGTTTAAAATAAAAAATTAGCTTTTTTTTTAAAAGCTAGTATAGTAGTATAGCTAATACTTAGTAGTATTATTATAAAATTAGTATTTTACTTAATAGATAGTATTATTTTAATAATAATTATTTTTTTTTTATAATTATTTTATAATTTTTTTTTTTATTTAATTTTTTACTATTTTTTTTTACTTCTCTAGTAGTCTATTTAGCTAAAATAGTAATAAGTTTTTAAAAATAAAAATTTTAGTACTAATTTAAAGGCTAGTATTAAAATAAATAAATACTAAAACGCTTTATAAAGTAGTTTTATAATATATTAATTTAGTACTATTATAAGTTTATATAAATTAGCTCTTTTTTTTTTATTATATAAGTGGTACTTTTTATTACTTAGTTTTAATTTTAATTTTATCTATTAAGTATTTTAAATATTTACTTATGGTAAAAAGTATAGATATTTTAAATAATATACTATATTTTAAAAAATAAATATAGCTTTACTATATTAGCCTAAAAGAGGTAAAAGAGTAAAAAAAAAAAAGTAAATAAATAATTAAAAAAAATAGAGTTAGTATAATAATTATAATTTATTTTATTTTAGTACCTTTTTACTTATATTTTAATTAATTTAAATATTATTTTTTAAATATAAAATAACTCTATAACTATAGCTTTTATTAAAATAGTAAAATATTATATTTAACTTTTATACTTTTTATCTATCTATTAGTACCTTAACCTATAGAATTTTTTTTTTTTTTTTTTTTTTTAATTATAACTCCGGTAGCGAAACGGGTATTTTTTATAATAATATAATAATATTTATTTTTTTTACTTTACCCTAGGTACTTTTAAGACTTTATAAATTTTTTTTTTTTTTTTTTTTTTTTTATTTTATTTTTTTTTTTTCTTTTTTTTTTTTTTTTTTTTTTTTTTTTTTTTTTTAAGGTATTTTTTTTAATATAAAAAATTATTTATTATTTTTTAAAAATATTAATTTTATTATTTTTTTTA
>JASEKS010000297.1:1028-123528 GCA_030770415.1 Pleoardoris graminearum
GTATAGAAGGATGAAATGTGAGATAAGAGGAGGAAGAGTAGATGACAGAAGTAACAGGTGGGAGTCATATGGAAGGAGAAAGATTAAAGGATATTAAAAAAGGATTAATCAAAAAAGTTACTATTTTTAATAATAAATATAAAATTAATTACTAAGCCTAAAAATAGACAAATTATACCGTAGTATAAAGAAAGTAAAGATAATTTTTATAAGTATTTTAGTTACTGCTTACGTAGTATACGTAATAAATTAAAATTACCTAAATATAATAAGCTTTTTAGCACTTATTTAGGTCCCTATAACTTTTTAGTTAGTAAATATATTTAACTAAAATTTTCACTATACTATTCTAGTACTAGTATAGATTACGTGACTATAATTTAAAAGTATATTAGTAAGCTAATAATAACATTATATTAGTAATAAAAATTTAGTTAGTATATATATATTCGCTACTTACGTAATATATTACTAATATTATAGTATATAATAGTATTTTTTTAATTTTATAAATCTAGACCCGTTTTTCTTTAATATAGTACTAAATTTAATAAAACTTAAATCTAAAGTTAATATTTTTATAAACGTAAATACTTTTATTCTAATAATTATTTTTACCTTTAGAGTATACCTAATAGTTTTTATAATACTATACTATATATTAAAAATTAATAATAATAATAATAATAATATAAATAAAGTTAAATAGAAGTCAGTTTCTAAGGTAATTTAAAGAAAAAAAATTATAAATAGGGACTTAATTAAATATCCTAAAAATAAAATAAAGAAATATTATTAAAAAATAGTTTAAATATTTTAAAAATATGTTAATAAAGAATTTTGAAAGAGAAGTTTTATAATATTTATATAAGTATAATAAAAATTCTATGATTAATAAAAAGAATGCTAATTAAAGATTAAAATATAGTAAAAGAAATTAGAAAAATATTAAAAAGATAAATATTAAAATAAATAATAGTTTATAATACGTTAATAATATAAATACATAGAATTTTAAAGCAGTATTATAAAATAAGATATAATAATAAATTTAGAAAAAAACTAGTAAATAGCTAATTATAAAGTAAAATATTTTAATAATTTAATATATTTAAATATATTATCTTTTATATATTTATTTACTCTAGATTTATTTCTTTAATATTTACTATATTAACTATTTTATTAGTTACGATTTAATATTTTAAGTTTAGAACCCTATTTAGTTAGAAAATAATAGTATTTTAGTATTTACTAAAATACCTAATATATTTATTTTCTTTTCTAGGAAAGACTATAAAAGAAATAATCTTATATTTAAACTTAAATAAGAGATAAAAAGGTAAAAGTAACTTAATAGATTTTTTCGTAGTTTTTTTTATATAATAATATAATAATATATATATATATTATTGTATTATATTATATATATTTATATATTAATCGAACAAATAGTGTGGCTGTAGTGGCTCGGGGCGACTAAAAGGGGTTTTAAAAAAGGAGGAGTATATACATACCTTTATTATTATATTATAATTATATAATTTATATTAATATTAATTTATTATAGTAATTTAAACATGATAACGTCCATCTTTATAAAATACTAGAGGTTTTAAACTAGTTTAATAATAATTACAGTATACTTTTTTATATTTAGACTATAGCACTAATATAGTCTATATAATATATATAAAGAATTATTTAAAATCTAGACTAGGTAAAAGTAAAAAGGCTAATTTAAGTATAAAATTAAGTTTAGAAAGTATAGAGCCTACTAAAATAGTTATTTTTAATATATAATAAAAAATACTATAAAAAGTTATTAATAATTATATTTTATTACTCCCTAGCTATTATAATATACTTGTAAAATCTTTAGGATACTATAGTAACTACTAGTAATATATTATTTACTAGTATATTATTAAAAATTTAAACATTAAACTTTTATTAATAATAATATAATTAATATATTAATATATAAAGATAATATATATATTAATAGAATATAGACTTTATTATATATTTATATACTATTTAAATAAATAGTGTGGCTGTAATGGCTCGGGGCAACTAAAAGGAGTTTTAAAAAAGAAGAAGTATATATATACCTTTATTAGACTTTATTATTATATATGTAAAAATAAGCTAATTTTAAATCTTAAATAAAAAGTTATAATACCCTATAATTAAATTCTTAAAATTACCTCTATTTACTAATTTCTTTTTATCCCTTAACCTCTTAGTAAGTAGTTTCTAAATAACTAGTTTAAATATACTAGACTTTTACTTTAAAATATATTTTTCTTTATATTTTTAAACCTACTAGTTAAATAGTTATTTTATTTTAAAAAAAATAAGTTTTTAAATTAATTCTTTTCTGATATTTCCCCCCTCTAATAATATTTATTTAGTTTTAAAATTCTAGATCTCTATTTCTTTAATATAGTGCTAAATTAAATAAAACTTAATTTTAAAGTTTATTTTATTTTAAAAGTAAATACTTTTATTTTAATAATTATTTTTACTGTAAAAGTTTTTCTAACAATTATAATTATTAAAAGTAAGTTAAAAAGGATATAGGCTAGCCTAAAAGTAAAGTAATATTATAAGAACGTATATACTTTTACTATATATACGGGTATAAAGAGGCGTATAAAAGGGGAGATAATAAAAGTATTATACTAAGACTTAAACTACTAGCTATATATAGCTAGTAGTAGCACGTACGCTCCTACTAAAAAAATTTTAATAAAAGAAAAGATAAAGTTTAGTAAAAACACTATATTAAAAGTATACTATAAGGTAGGTTATAGTTATTTTATTTAATACCTCTTTTACAATAGTTCTTACTATTATAAGTTACCTTATTATTATAATAGGTAAAAATTAGTAGTTAATATATACTATAGTACGTTGTATATAATAGGCTAGATCTATTAAAATTTACGCAGTTCTAAATATTCTATATAAAAATCTATCTTACATATAAGTTAATATTATAATAATTATAGAGACTATAGAGACTATAACTAATATTTAGTAAAAAATTACTTAGTAGTTAAATATCTAGTAGCTAAGTAAGTATAATTTAATTATTAGCTGGGCTATTACTATTATTAAGGTTTACTACGTTATAGATATTATTTATATAGGGGTCCTAAAAGCGTTTAAACTACTATAACTTTAAAGAATAGTAAAATAAAACTTAAAAACTAAAAAAACTAGATACGTATAAGTATAAGTATAAATAAATTTTTTAATTAAATAGAGCTTTTATAATACCGTTAATTAGTACTAAAATAATAGATAAATTAAAAATAAGATACTACGGATAATAACTAATAAAAAAAGTATTACTAAAATTTAAGAAATTATAAAGGTTGTTATATAGGCGAAGGCGAAGGCAAAGTTAAAGTTAAAAATAATAAAATTATTTTAAGCGTAGAGCGTAAAAGGCGACTAAGGAGATAGGTTTAGGAATATAAAAGCTTATAAGATATAGGGAGTAATAAGTATAAGTAATGATACTTAGGGTGTCGCGTTAGTTAGTAGGCGTAGTTAGTTATATTTTTATAATTTTAAAAGTAACTATTAGACAGCTGCCGGAGCTAAACTTTTAATAGTTATATAACTAACTTACTAATAATAATAATAAAGGGACAGTTTAATAAAAAGGATAATAATAACTAAATAAATAAGTGCCGGCTAAGTTTTTCTAATAGTATTTATAGTACTATATAATATATTAAAAATAAAATAATAATAATAATATAAGTAAAGTAAATTAGAATAGAGTTTTTAAAGTAATTTATAAATAGAGTAAAATTATTAATAGAAATATAAATAAAAGTCTAAAAATAAACTAAAAAATATTATTAGAATATAGTCTAAATCTTTTATAAATATGTTTATAAAGGGTTTTAAATAAAAAGGTTTATATTATTATAATAAGTATTATGTAAAGAGAGGTAAAGTGTAGTGCCGAGACACTAGTCTAAAAAAGGTATAGGGTAAAAAAGTTATTCTCCCGGATACAGTTATAAAAATAAGCGTGTATAAGGATTGTAAAAAAATATTGTTTATTTTAGTTAGTAAACTTGCAGCCGTATAATAAGTATAATAAAATTTATAATTAATTTAAAAAATACTAAATAAAAATAACCATATAGGAAAATAAATATAAATAATATTAAAAAGGTAAATATTAAAATAAGTAATAGTTTATAATACAATAATAATATAAAAAAAAAAACTCTTATAAAAAAATAATAATAAACTTTAAAATAAAATAGCTAATAGCTAATTATAAAGTTAGTTATTTTAAAAATATAATATATTAAAGTATATTAATATTTATTTATTTTTACACGATAGTTTTCTTATTTTAATATTAATTATATTATTTATTTTATTAATTATAACTTAATATTTTAAGTTTATAACTATATTTAGTTATATAATAAAAGTAATATATTATTTACTAAAATACTTAATTTATCTATTTCTTTTTCTAGTAAAGACTAGAGAAAAAAAATTTATATATCTATAGTTAAATTAAAGATAAAAAGAGGTAAGTAACTAAATAGATTTTTTTGTACTTTTTTTAATATAATAATATATATATATATATATACTAATTAAATAAATATTGTAGCTATAGTTGCTTAAAATAACTAAAAGGAATTTTTTTAAAAAAAAGTTTATATATACCTTTATACTTAATATATTAAAAAAGTTAGGTAAGGTTAAGTTAAAAAAAAGAATAGTACTACACTAGTATACTACTAGCGTACTTAGTACGCCCCCCTAAATAAAATATTAAATTAAATAAGTTAAAAAGTCTAAATTAAAAAGTCTAGTATAGATACTATATTTAGTAGGAGAGATATATAGATAGTAGTAGCTACTACTACTTATCTATTTCTCCTCTATTTTATAGTTAATAATAGTATAGTTAAATAAAATATTTTTTAAAATTTTTACTTATTCTACTCTTATCTTAATAGATACTCTACTTATTTAAGTTAATTTTAACGTAATTCTAAATATATAAGCTATCCCTACTATATCCTACCTATAGGATAATTAATAAAAAGTTTTTTTTAATACAACTAAGTATTTTATATAGAGGGTAATTACCTAGTTTTCTAAGTTAAGTATTTATTAATACTAAAAAATTTAAGATAATAAGGCGTACGGTAAGAAGGTAAATAATAATAATATAAATAGTAATAAAATAAATAGTAATAAAATAGACGGCATTATAATACTATTAATAATAAGGAAAAACCTCTTTTAGTCGCCCCGAGCCACCACAGCCACACTTTTTATTCGATTAGTATATAAATATATAATAAGGAAAATAAAATTTAAGAATCTAGAGTTAGTAGTACTAGCTAATATAAAGGTAATAGTATTAGTAAAAATAAATAAAAAGGCTAAAGTAGGTATAGTACTATACTAATTATAAAAAATAAAAAAGATAGCGCGTTAATATAGTATTTATAATAGAAATATATAGTTTAGAAAGCGTAGTTTAGTTATATAAAGTATTACTAGACGTATTAGTAGTAAAAATAAAAATATTTTTACTTTAAAATTTAGTAAACGATATTTCTATATATTAATTAATATTTAACAGTTTTAGAAAGTCTATATATAATTTCTTAATTTTTTTCTACGTAGGCTATATAAGCAGACTAGCGAGTAGGTATACTTAGTATTATATTTATTTTTATTAAAAAAATTTATAATTAAAAATAAAAATATTAATTATTACTAAACGCTATACTACCTATATATAGACGAAGTAAAAGTAATAAAAATAAATATAACTTTTATTTTATTATATAAAAATAGAGTTAAAAAAATAATTAATAGATTATAATAGTAGTTGTCGGCTATATATATATATATATATATATATATTATGTTATACTATAATAATAAACGTTATAGTAATATTAATTTATTATAAAAATTTTAATAAGATAATACTCTTATTTATAAAGTAATACACCTTTTAAACTAGTTTAAGAATAACTAAAGTTTAGTTTTTTTTATTCAGTCTATAACACTACTTTAGTCTATATTTAAAATATATAATGTTATTTAAAATCTAGACTAAATAAAAATAAGAAGCCTAATTTAGGAATAAAATTAAGTTTAGAAGGTATAGAGCGTAATAAAATAATTATTTTTAAAATATAATATTAAATACTATAAAAAGTTAATAATAATTATATTTTATTACTCTCTAGTTATTATAATATACTTATAGAATTATAAGAATACTCTAGTAAGTACTAGTAATATATTATTTACTAGTTTATAATTAAAAATTAAAAAATTAAACTTTTGTTAATAATTATATAATTTAATATATTAGTATATAAAAAAAATATAAATTTAAATAAAATCTCGTATCTATTAGTATATATATTTAAATAAACTAATTTTATATCTAAAATAAAAGATTATAATAATCTAAAGGTAACTACTAAAAATTATCTATATTTACTAATTTTATTTATATTTCTAAATCTTTTAGTAAATACTTTTTCAGTAGCGGTATTAAATATTCTAAATCTTTTATTTAAAATATTATTATTTTTAAATATTTAGACCGCCTAGTTAAAAAGTTATATTACAGTATTTTAAAAAAATAACTTTTTAAAGTAAGTCTTTCCTAATATTACTATTCTATAATTATTTAATAATTAATTTTTAGAATTTTATTAATTTACTTATTATAGTAATAAATTTAATAAATAATATTTTTTATTTATACTTTTACTACTAGTAGTACTACTACTTATATATTAATAGTATAAAGTATTATATTATACAGGGGGGTGCAATAGAAAAAGCGTAATTAAAAAAATTTTTTTTTTTTAAAATTATATAACTTTTTAGTTAGTAAGCTAAAAAATACAAAAAAATATCGTTTTAAAGAAAAAGACTAGTAGAATCTACTAACCCTGCTAGGGACTACTTACCGAGGGGTTTAGGGTTAAAAAAAATTAGTAAACATAGATAATTTTTAGTATCTTACTTTAGGGTATTATAACTTTTTATTTAAGGTGTAAAATTAGCTTATTTTTATATATATAATAATAGATTCTAAATTTTATTAGTATATTAAATATTTATATATATATATATATTAATTATATAATTATATATAAAAGTCACTTTTTAAATTTTTAATAATAAACTAGTAAATAATAAATTACTAGTACTTAGTATAGTAGTTATTAGCTTTTATAACTACCTTATAACGTTTAGAAAGGAATAAAATACAGTTATTAATAACTTTTTATAGTATATTATTTTATTCCGCTATAATAGCTCTTTTAAAGGCCTCTATACTATTTAAACTATATCCTACACCTAAATTAGCCTTTTTATTTTTAATTAGTCCTAATTTTAATAAACCCTATATATTTTCTATAGTGGCTAAATTAGGACTATAGACTAGATAAAGAAATAATTTTACTTTATTATTTTTAAACTAAGTTAAAACGTCTATAGTTTTATAAATAGGAATATTATCCTATTAAAATTACTAACCTAAATTAATATTAATATAAAAATTATAATTATAATATAACATAATATATATATATATATATATTATTATTATATTAATAAAAAAAGGAGTAAAAAAAGTATTATAAAACTTACCCCTTTTTATGCTTAGTTTAACCTTAGGTATTATATAAAGAGAGGTAAAGTGTAGCGTTAAGACACTAGTCTAAAAAAGGTATAGGCTAAAAAAAAGTTATTCTCCTAGATATAGTTAAAAATAAGCGTATATAAGGATTATAAAAAATATTATTTATTTTAGTTAGTATAGGATTTAAACTTACAGCCACAGCGTGTGGCTTAATATATAGCTTAATATATGGCTTAGCATGTGGCTAACCTCAGGTATAATAACTTTATTTATATAGTTTTTACTAGGAAAAAAAATTAAAAGAATTGGGTATTTTAATAAATACTAAATTATTTTTACCTCCTACCTAAATTGTACACTAAACTTATAAGTTAAGGTCTTAGCCTATAAAATATTTAATATAATTAATATTAAAAAACTAAAATTATAACTTAAAAATATATAAAGAGTTATATATTTTAATATTTTAAAAAGTTGAAATAACTTCCTTTATAATTAGCTAATAGCCAGTTCTTTTCTAACTCTATTATTACCCCTTTTTCTATAATATTATTTATTTTATTGTCTCCTTTATATTACTAACTTATTAGAAATTATAATGTTTTTTTGATTTATATTTTTTATATTTTTTATATTCTCTTTAGCGTATTTTAATTTTTTTAGCGTTTTCTTTATTTATTATTAGTTGTTTTTACTTATATTAATAGAATAACCCTCCTTTTTTAAAACTCTTTCTAATTATCTCATTATAATATCTAAATTATTTTCTAATAGTATTCTTTTATTTTATTTTTAGAACTCCTAGTTAGGTCTCTATTAATAACTCTTTTATCTCTTTTAGTTAACTTTTTTATACCCCCTATATAAACCCTTTTTATATTATTATTATTATTATATTATTTTTATTTTTATCTTTAATACGCCTTATAGTATTATAAATAGTAAAAGGAGACATTTTTAAAATAGTAGTAATTAGAAAAGAAGAATTATTTGCTTTTAGAAGTAAATTTATTTTATATTTAAGTTTTAAGAGGTTTAGCGCTATTTTAAGAGAATAGGAGTTTAAGTTTATAAAAGTTAAAAGATATTATTATATACTATAATATTAATAATATATTACGTAATTAGTAATTATATAAGTAAGAGCTAAATTTTTACGAATTATATAAATTTATTATTATATAATAAATTCTTATTAAAAACTAGGTTACGTGACCTACACTAGTCCTGAAATAGTATAGGTAAAATTTTAATTAAATATATTTACTAACTAAAAAGTTATAGGGATCTAAACTAGCGCTAAAAAATTTGTTATATTTAGGTAATTTTAGTTTATTACGTGTATTAACTAAGTAGTAGCTAAAACGCTTATAATAGTCTTTATAACTTTCTCTTTAAAACGGTATAAATCACGTATTTTTACGCTTAGTAATTAATTTTATATTAATTTTTAAATATAGTAACTTTTTAGATTACGCTTTTCTTAATGTCACCCCTCTATAAATGCTTAGAATACTTTTATTAGTATCGCAGAGATATACTATATTACGTAAGTATAGTATAAGGTACCTAAATTAATTTTTTTTTAATAATTATATAGTATACTATACGCTAAGAAGCGCTATTATATATTTTAATAAAATAATTTTTTTTTTTTTACTAATTCTAATACGTCTTCTTTATATATATAAACTTAATAAAGTTTTATATAGCTTTTTTATAAAAAAAATTTTTATATAAGTTATTTTTTTTTAAAAATACTATCTAATTACTATTATAGGATTAGTTAGATATAAAGATTTTTAATTAAATATATTATTTATTTAAACTAAGTAAACGCTATTTATTATACTAAAAATATCTTAGCCTAAATAGCTTTAGTACTTATAAATACTAATTTTTTTTATATAAAAATAGAGTTAGTATAAATTAATTTATTTAAACTATAATAGTATTTATTATATATATCTATAATTTTACTACTATGTCTTAAATAAGCTCTAAGTTAGGTTTAGTACTAGTAGTAAAAAATAAGTTTTTAGATAACTCTATAAGTATTAATATAATAATTAAAATTACTATAGCTAATAAAGCAGTAAAAATTATATTAAAAATATAAAAAATAGAGAGTTAATAAATATAGCTATAATAAAAATTTATATATAATTTTTATATATTATTTTTTATATATACTATAGTTTCTCTTTATAAAGACGACAGCATTAACACTAACTTCGTTAAATTAGATTACCTCTACGACGCTGCTGCCTTGCGCGCGCGCGTATTGAAGCCTACAGGGAGGTGAGGCACCCAAGGCCATGCTTACATCTCAGCCGCCACAGTCTTGAACATGAAGAAACGTGCGCCGAACGTGACCAATGTGTTCCCCACCGCCACCAACTACTCGAGCCACTGCTTATACCACCCCCACCAGTTTGCTTTTTGTCCCGCTCTGGGCCCTGTTCTCAGCGAGCATATTCCTTGTTCAGCAAAAGCATCGTTTTCTCGCGTCGCACAAGATGCAGGACATTACTGCATGTGCTCTCTGAATTCCACATGTAGGGAAAGCCGTAAGTTTCGCGAACACGGCATCCGCACAATTGCCCTCCCTGGAGAAGGATCTTCGATTGCCTTTCGTACGACAGCAAAGACGACCCGCTGCATGACCGGCCATCCTCCAGGGCTACGGAGCCTTCACCAGACAAACGCGAAGCGTGCGTGCTGTCCTTGCGATGCCCAGGCTTCAGGTCAGCGGCGTCGCAACTTTCGCTGGAAGCATTTGTGCTAGCTAGAAACTAGATGCGTTTGCGAACTATGTCGTGTCACCTGTTGCTGCTTGTTATGCCTTGGTTATGCTGCCTACTTGGAGTATGCGTCGTGCTCGTGCATTGGATGGTTTGCGTATGAATAGGGCGATGCTGTTTCGATTCCATACCTCAAGTCGTCTGTTTCTTGTTCTTTTTTTCTCATTCTTCTTCGCCGACCGCTGGGCAATATTCTCATCTGATCATATTGATCGGTGCGTGCAAGTTCGTTCTCGTATCAGAAACAGCAGCAGAATACGTAGCTGCACCGCAAGAGTTCGACGAAAGAGGTATGCGTGCAAATATAGGGCCGTTATAAAGCTGGAGCGCATTCACTGCTACGCCTCCTAGCTGTAGTGCTCTCCTTCTTCCTATAACGATCCTCCCTTCCCCTCCCCCAGGGTTATTACTATAACATTACGCGACCTTAGACTAGCTATTTAAACTTCTACTATATTACGTAATTAACTAACTCTTAATAAGCTTTTTATATAGTAACTATAATAACTTTTTTACTAGCGCTAATAACTTATAACTTTTTAATAGTAATTAAAATATTAAAATATAGTACAGTACTCCTTATAAAATTTTTTAATTTTTTTATAATAATTATTAACTCTTCTAATAGTAAGTTTTTATAACTATTTTATAGTACTATAGTATACCTTTTTTTTACTATTATTATTTATTTTATTTTTATATATACGTATATCCCCGCGCCTAAATAATTTTAACTATTTTAATAAGCTTTTTTTACTAAAACTTTACTTCCTTTACTATCTTAAAAAAGTTTATTTTTATTTTTTTTAAAGTATTACTATTACTACTACTACTATTATTATTATTACCGTTCTTTATTTTAAATAAAAAAGTATAACTCTTTTTTTACTATTTTTTATTTATAAATTTTACTATATTTTTATATAGGTAAAATTAAACTTTATAGTTTTTATAGGTATTATTAAGATTAAGAATAGTATTTTACTTAAATAAAAAAAATACGTTAAAATTAAATTAGAATTAAAAATATTAACTAAAAAATTTTTTAGGCTATTAAATAGACTAGCTAGTTATACTACGCAAAGATAAAAGTTAGAGTAGTTCTTAATATAATTTAACTAGTTATTACTATTAGGAAAAACCTATACTATATACTATAGATTACTTAGCTTAATAGTTAAATATTAAAATACTAACGTCGTAAATATAACAATAATAAAAAATTTTTAGACTTTAAGTATATAGTATTTATAAAAAGGAAAAAAACTATTATAATTACTATTTTAAACATAGTATATTAAACGCGCTATATATAATCTATAGTTTTATTTATAGTTTTATTTAAAATAATAATAATCTATAAATATTTTATTATTATTTTATATTTATTATCCTACCGTTATTATAGCTACCGCTTAATAAATTATTTATTAAATTATTACTCTACTAGCTATAACGGAATTCTAAAAATTCTATATTTAATAGACTCTAGTTATAGCGCCTTTATTTTACTTACTTATATTAAGTAAGGACGTAGCGTATACTAAGTTAATACAGCTCCCACGGATAAACGTAAAAAAATAACGATCCTCCCTTATTTTTTTTTAACCTTTCAAGATGTATATTCTTGCCCTATCTCACCGCTCGCACGTAGCTGATCTTCGCCAGCTATTCATTTTCATCGTGACCAATCCTCACAAAAACATCGGCAAATCTTTTTCGCGTTAGCAAACGCTCTCCCACCAGTCTCGCTTCTTTCACATCGTCATCTTTTCTCCATCGTCACACTACAAACTCAGAAACTCCTTCGTGCGAGCATCCAAAATGCGTATCCTCTCCACCCTCGCTACCTGGGCCCTCACTGCTACATCTTCTTTCATCCTCGTCGCGGCATCTCCCGCTTCCTGGGGTCCCACCTGCACCTCCATCGCGATCCCGACACTTGTCACGCAGGCCTCGTGCACGCGTCTGACGCCCGACCTGACGACCTGCGGCCCGGAGGACTGTCCGCACACATACACCTTTTCGGAGTTCGAGCCGGGATATGATGCTTATAAGGAAGTGGGCCAGAGCAATAAGCAGACGTACTTCCGGTTCCTCATCCTCTTCAAGCTGAACAAGGCGCTGTGTGAGGAGCAGGCGCATGAGCATTGGAAAACCGTGCATGCGGACCTCACGCTCGCGCTGAAAGACTCGGGCGTGAATCTACTGCGGTATGTGCAGTTCCACGCGGATGCCGCGCATAAGAACGCTGTGAGGGGGTTGGTGGACAGCGGAAGCGTGATAAATACCCTCATGCGTGGTGAGAAGGGTATGGATGGCTGATGTGTGGGAATATAGGAATTCGCACCGTACGATGGCATCGCGGGGTTCCATTCCAAGGATGCAGCGTCTATCCTTCGCTTCATCAACAATGCGTTTGGCAATCAGGCGATTGTGCAGGACCAAGGGTACTTTGTGGACGCCGGGATGAAGTTGCACCTCATGGTCGGTATGTATCAGTAACCGAGTGAGCATCGTGGACGCGTACTGACGAGGGTAGGATACGACACGCTCATCTTCGGGTCGGGGATCAAGACGTCTGACGGAACGGATGGCATCCTGCCTCGCGATTCAAGGTTCAGGTAGGAGGCGGAACGGGCGCTGTTCGGTCGTCTCTCTGGTTCGGGGCGGGTTTTTGGATTTATCTACGTCTTGTAACCGTGTAAGATTTTCGATAGCCTCAGCGGCCCTCGTCGAGCACGCTCTATACACTATTTCTGTCCTCGAAATAGACTCGGTCGGTACATGATGAAAACACATACAACAGGCGTACCGCTAGTCCTAGGTCTGCCGTAACGGTTGCTGGATCCTCCAGGCTTCATCTAGAACCGAAACTACCGGCGCCCTTAACTACCTTAACTAATATTATAACCTAATAACGCCTTTAAGATACGTATAATTTAAAATTTTAGTTAATTTTTAACTATTTTATAAGCCTATTATATTAGATATTTATTTTTATAATAATTTTTTTTTTACTAACGCTATCCTATAAACTCTTTTTATAAATTAATATTTTATAAAATAAAATTACTTTATATATTAATTTTAATTTTTTCTTAAATATTATTTTAATTATTTATAAAATAAGATCTACTATATAAAAGACTTTTTTATATATATATACTACGTATTTTTTTACTATTAAACTATTTACTATTATATCTATACGTCTTTTTTACTCCTAGCTATTTTTATTTATAATTTTAGTTTTTCTTTTAAGATCTTTATTAAAGTATAGAAGTTTTTATATAATTACTAAAATTTTGCGCGCGACTTGTCGGGTAATATAGGAGGATAATAAAAATAAAGACTAATTAAAAAAAAATTAGTTTTTAACAGTTTAATAACACTATAAGTATTATATTTAAAAATTTAAAACAAAGTTTATTTATAGGAAAAGTTATAAAATATAGTATAATAAAGTCTAATTAGGCTTAGCGTATTTATAGCCTTAGTTATATAGTCCTAAACTTAAGATATTTTTTTTTCTTAAATTTAACTATATATAACTTTTTTACTAGCGTATAAAATCAGTTATAAAAAATATATATATTACTATACTATATATATTACTTATATAAGCAGTTATATTATAAATTAATAGTATTTAACTAAAATTATCTTATATTTTATTAAAATTAAAAAATAGTAAAAATTATAAAATCCTGTTATATATCTTACGTAATTAAAATTTTATATAATTTTAAATATATATTTAGCGGGGTGGTATAGTAGGCATATACCTAAAAATACTAAGATTTTTTAATTTTTAAAGTCTCTTCTACGTATTAGGGATTTAATTCCTCTCCTTGTTATAGCGTTCTTTAAACGCGCCTACTTTATATAATAAAATATAAAATTTTTAAAAGTATAGGGTACTACTAAGAAATTAATATAAGACTATAGGAAGCTAAAATTCTTATATAGAACACGTTATATCTAAAAGTATAAGTAAAGTTTTAGGCTAAAATTACTATCTAAAGTTAGATAAGATAAAAATCTATACCTAAATAGGCCTAGCGTAGTAAACTAGTCCTAATTAGGTAATAGATTAGTAGTTTAGTATAACTATTTAGTAAATAATAACTTAGTTAGGAGATTAAAGAGCCGGTTCTAGTTTATTTAGGAGATAAAATACTTTTCTTAAATAGTTAGATAGCCTTAATATAAAAGGCTTATTTAAAATATATATATATATATATATATATTTATATATTAATTAAATAAAAGAGTGTGGCTGTAGTGGCTGTATAGGCAACTAAAAGGGGTTTCGAAAAAGAAGGAGTAAATATATACCTTTATAATTTTAAATATATTTCTATATATTTTAGTTGTAATTAATAGTTAGTAATATATTATTATTATTAGATAATATATACTTAAAATTTAACTAACCTAGTTAGGTAATAATAAATTATTAGTTCTTTAGTATTTTATATAATCTAGAATATAAAATAAAGACCTTTTAGTTATCTTTACTATATAAGAAGTTATAAGACTTTAAATTTATAAAAATTTAAAAAGTTTCTTAGCTATTACTAATTTAATATTATAGTAAATTAAATAATTATTATATTTTTAAACTTATTATATAGTTCTGCTTTTATTTAGCATTTTAAATTTTAAATATAAGTTAAATATATATCTTTTTAAATAACGTCTAAAATCTCTAAATTAAGTTTTTAAATTCTAAATTTAAATTACTAAATATTTAGATAAGAAATAATACTTACATTTTATTATATAAAGATTTTATAGTACTTACTAATATACATATATTTTATAGCTAATTTTATACGCTAGTTAAAAAGTTAAAAATACGTAAAGTTAAGAAAAAAAAAGTCTTAAGTTTAAGACTATATAACTAAGGCTATAAATTCGCTAAGCCTAATTAGGCTTTATTATACTATATTTTATAACTTTTTTTATAAATAAACTTTATTTTAAATTTTTAAATTTAAAACTTATAAAGTTATTACACTTTTAAAAACTAGTCTTTTTTGATTAGTTTTTTTTTGTCACCCCCCTGTAATATGGTGGTAGTGAAACAATAGCGCACGCTTCAGCCATGGCTTACTCGCACGCGAAGGGCAAGGTCAGCTTTGCGTTGTGAGTTACTTTTTCTACCGAATCTAGTGCTCCCGGAATAGCATCACTCGGGTTCTGCGGCTGAGAGCGCTAGATCCACTTCTGCAAGCCTACCCCACAAAAAGGATGTCTTTGCTCCCGCTAGCATGCCACGTCCCGACACCTCATTTCGGAACAGAATTGACGACATTCACCCTTTTCGCGGGCCATATCGATAGATCAGGGTGCTGGCGATGACACCGCATACCCTCTCAAAGCGGCACTTCGGCGGAGAGCGGATATGCCTCGCGCGACGCACCGCATGCCCATCATGCCCATTCGCTCGGAGATATTCTAACATGGGCTAACGTGCACTGCGGGTCTGCCGGATGATCACCGTATTGGACGGTACGTCGTGCTGGAACCTTGAATGCGCCGTTGCTCGTGTTGGGCGCACAGCTGCTCACCAGGGAGTGCCTGAATCGAATGGCTCGTCATACTTCGCCTGCTTGCGATCCATATAACATGCAGTCCTCGCTCTTGCCCTTTCTGCTCGTTTGTCCCAGGCCGCATACCACACTCGTTAACCCATAATGAAATCCCTTTCCTTCCTGGCCGTAGGGCTGCTCTCGGGAGCCTTGGCCGCCACAGTTTCAAACGACGCCACTTGCGGTGGAACAAACAAATATACCTGCCTGGGCAGCACCTTTGGCAACTGCTGTAGCAGCGCCGGATGGTGCGGTTCTACGACTGCGTACTGTGGAACCGGATGCCAGCGCGCGTATGGGAACTGCGGTAGCAACAACCCGAGAAGCAGCACGCCAGCCAGCAGCAGCATAAGCGTTGTTCCGTCCACGAAATCCTCTGCAGCACCGGCACCGACCTCCACGAAGAAGGCATCTACAGATGCTACCTGCGGCGGTACCAACGGCTACACGTGCCTCGGCAGCTCCTTCGGCAACTGCTGCAGCAGTAGCGGCTGGTGTGGCTCTACCTCGGCCTACTGCGGGACTGGCTGCCAATCTGGCTTCGGAAACTGCGGTAGCAACAATGGAGCTTCGAGTGCTGTCTCAAGCACTTCGAATACGTCTCCTGCTACTTCGACGCCCCCGGCATCCGGCTCTGTCACGCAGTGTCTGACTGGGAAGAACGTCCCCTACAAGGTCTCTACAGACGCAGCGTATACCCAACTCGCGCAGCCGTACAATTTGCGTCTCCCGTACAAGCCTGCTGTCATCGTTTTGCCGAGAAAGAATCAGCATGTTCAGGACGCCGTGGTTTGTGGTAGCAAGGCCGGCCTGAAGATCCAGGCCAAGTCTGGCGGCCATTCGTATGCGAGCTTCAGCTCGGGAGGGAAGGATGGATCGATGGGTAAGCCTACTCGGATGCACTGAGCCGCAAGATATATGGCTGATGGTTTTAGTTATTGATCTGGAGCCATTCCAGAACATCGCGTTGGACACCTCTTCAGGCGTTGTTCAAGTCGGTGGCGGTGTGCGCTTGGGCAACCTTGCTGATGGCATCTACACCCAGGGCAAGCGAGCTCTTTCTCACGGAACATGTACGTAGGACCCGTGGTCCAGACCCTTGCGGTGAACTAACATCTTTCGAGGCCCCGGTGTAGGCATCGGTGGACACGCCACTCACGGTGGTTACTCCCACACCTCGCGCTCATGGGGTCTGGCCATGGATGCTATCACTGCTGCCGATGTCGTCCTCGCGAACGGCACCCTTGTCAAAGCTAGTTCGTCGCAAAACTCTGAGATGTATTGGGGCATCCGCGGCGCCGGCGAATCGCTTGGTGTAATCACGACCTTCTACATGCAGACACGCGCCGCACCCGACAGCGTCACCTACTTCGCCATCCCCTGGACCGGCATCTTCAACAACAAGGCCACCTTCACCAACAGCTTCCTGCGCCTCCAAGAAATCGCACGCAACGCCTCCGTCATCGACAACCGCATCTCCTTCGGCATCTACCTCGACAGCTCCGGCTCCTTCTCCCTCTCCGGCGCCTTCTTCGGCTCCGTCTCCGAGTTCACCTCCAAGATCAAACCCGAGTTCCTGCGCAACATGCCCCCGCCCGGCACCGTCACCGTAAAGTCGTACTCCTGGTACGACTACCTCGTCCTCGTCTCGGGCAAAGCCTCCATCAAGGAGCCCCTCACCGGCTACGCCGAACACGACACCTTCTTCGCGAAATCGCTCACCGTGCCCGAAGCCTCGGGTGGCCTCACGCCCGCCGCACTCGACGCCTTCTACACCCACGTGCAAACCGCGTCCGCCCAAGCCGTCACCTTCTACTCCATCGTCAACCTCTACGGCGGGCCCGGGTCGACTATCAATGCGAAAGACACGAACTTCGCGGCGTACAGCGATAGGAATAGCTTGTGGGTGTTTCAGAACTACGGCGTGGGCGGGGATGCGAATACGGTGAATTGGGTCAACGGGCTGAATGATGCGGTGGTGAAGGCGCAGTCGGGGACGACGTTTGGCGCGTATTTGAACTATGTGGATCCGAGTTATGACGCGGCAACGGCGCATAGGGTGTATTATGGGGAGGAGGTGTATGCGCGGTTGTTGGCGCTTAAGCGGAATGTGGATCCGGGGAATGTGTTTTGGCATCCGCAGAGTGTGGGGGCGTGAGGGATCGTTGACTCAAACAGGAATGGTTCTCGTCCAACATGCCAAGCAGAGCTTTGACTAAAAGTGGTTAATAAAGGGTCTAACCCGCACTACGACGCGAATGACTTGCTAAAGAATACTAAAGTTGGCCCTCTCCACTATTACCTCTTTACTATCTGCCTTTGCCTGTATGCCATCGCCTAATGTATCGATCCTAGGTACTTGGCTGTCAAAAGATTACCAGGTGATCGCTAAGGATGAGCCGTAAGCTAGGGAGGCAGCTTGAGTACGTACAGAGGAGCTTGCGGATAAGCTTGCGGATGAGCTTGCGTGGGTAAGGAGGCATCGTAAACCCTTGCGCAGGGGAGGGCGTTAGGCGGAGATATGATACTAGAGTATATTCTAGATCCGTCAACATGTCGTCAAATGTCTCCAATTAACGAGCTTTGAGGTGGCGCTAAGGCTCAAATAGGAGACTGGTGTATCAAATCGTGGAGTCGTCAAACAACGACGTGGGAGTCTGAGAGCCTACGCGTCGTCGATCTTGTCAAAGCATTGGCTGAGGGAAGCGTAGAAGGCGTCGTTGATATTAGAGGCTGGGTTAGAGTCCGCTGATTTCCCCGTGGTTATATCTGAGTGGGTGGAGGCTTGGCTGGCGGCAGATGGCTGAGCAGGGTCGGAGTTGACTGAAATGGCGTCGCCCTCGCCGTCGTTGCCCTCGTCGTTGCCCTCGTCGTTGCCCTCGTCGTTGCCCTCGTCGTTGACCTCGTCGTTGACCTCGTCGTTGACGTTGACTGAGGGAGCTTGATGAGGAGGTGAGCGCGGAGGCGCCTTGTCAGAGGGCTAGGCGGCGTAGCAACGGTCGTCGATGACATACAAGAGCTCCGGTTGTTGACGTAGCCGTCGCAGGCTGGTTGCTGCGCTTCGATACACACGAACCTGGGGACTGAGGAGCTGAGCATACTGGAGCCGCTCAACTCGGTAGAGTACGTAGAAGATCTGTTCCTTTACTAGAATACCTTAAACACGGATAAGAAAGGCTTAGCTTCCCACTACTTTAATCTTCGTCTTACCCTCTAATTTTATTATCCCCTAGGACGTGGGGATCTAGTAAGCTGCCATTAAAGAATAGCTTAAGGAAAGTGCGATGACCTAATACTATTAGGATAGAATAAAGAGATATACGCATAAGCTTAATAATCAAAACGTATAATTAGTCTAATAAGGTATTAATATAGATAAATGGGTAAAGGGCCCTATGTAGCTAGCTTATAAATATCTAGACTAATTACTAAAATTTATTTAAAATAATAGTTTTAGGTGTTTAACTTAAATAATAGCTAGAAGAGTTTAAACTAAAAAACTAGCCTATAATTCTTTAGCGTAAATAAATAATCGTAAAATAAAATATTATATAGCTAGTCTAAGGGACTGGCTTAGTTAACTAGCTTTAAAACTTAAATAATTAACTAAACTTAATAAATTAGCTTAAATAGTTAACTATAGTAGCTTTCTATATAAAGAGAAGGCTAATATTTTCTAAAATAAATAATAGCCCTAAGAGTTTAGCTTTAATCGTTAGTCTTATAATTATTTAAATAATATTATAGTAGCTTAAGAGTAGTTTAACTATATAATATAATTAACTTTCTTGGCTAACTTATAAGTATTTTTAGTATATTTAAGTAAGTAAATATTTTTTCTCCTAGTAACACTACTAAAGTATTTATTATAATTTAAATAATTTAAAATTAATAAGTACGCTTAAAAATATTACTTTTATATATTTTTTAAAGTGGTTACTTTATTATACTTATATAGTATATAGTATAATATACTTTATAAGTAAATAATCTATATAAGTAAATAATTTATTTATACTAAAACTCTACTAAAACTATACTTATTATAGTATATAGTAGTATAATTTAGTTCTATTTAGTATAAAATAAAATAAAATACTACTTAAAATTAACTTTTATTATATATTTATATATTTATATATTATATTTAACTATTTAATACCGTCTATAGTACTTTTAAAATAGTTTACCTACTTTAGCGTATATCTACTTTTTTATTTTTTTTTATTACTACGCGTCCTAAACTTTTATAAAATACTTAAAAAAAGTACTATTATTAACTATAAAAGTCTCTTTTACTTAAATCTACTTTTTTTTTATATAATTTATATTATATAATAGCCTTATTTATTATTTTAAATTTAGCTATCTTCTATTATACTAATACTAGCTTATACGTAATAATTACTACCCCCTTTAATATTTTTTAAATACCTTAACTATAGATATTAGTAAACTATTTTTATATCTCTAAATTTTTAATTTTATAAGTATTAATTATAATCTTAATTTTTATATATTACTAGGAGTTTATAACTACTAAAATAGCTAATAATTATTATTATAACCCATCGGTTACCTTTTTAGCTTTATTTTTATATAAAATACAGATTATATTTATTTCTATTATTTTTTACTTTACTTATATACACAGGTAGTATAGCGTTTAATAATAATTAAAAATTTTTTATTTATAATTATAAATTCTTTTTTACCTATAAAGATAACTATAATAACTAAATATACTTTATATATCTATTAAGTCTACGTATTAAATATACTTATATATATAAGCCCCCTTAAAACTTTTAAATATTAATTACTTTTAAAATATTTTTACTATCGCTTTTACTATTACTGTTATTTTTATTATTACTTTTACTATTACTACCGTCTTTACCTCTACCTCTATTATATTTTTTACGCTAAAAAGTATGTGCTATATTTATAAGATACTTACTTTATCTATTAACTTTACTATAAACTATATATTATATTTCTCTACTTTCTTTACCTTTATTATATTTTTACTTATTAAAACTATTATTATTAAAACCACCGCTGCTAATACTGCTAACCTAATATTTATAATTTTAACTACTTTCTTTATTAATAATCTAATTAACTTATTTAACTTAAAGTAGTACCTGTTATTAAATATAGCTATAACTTTATTTAATAAGTTATAATTAATTTTATCAGCGTCGGCTACTAAATAAATAAAATTAGCTATTTTTAGATAAATAAAGTATTTATACTAGTAAATATCTCCTAGAGTTAAATCTTTATTATCTATAAAGTAGTAGGATATTATAAAAAAAGTTTAAGTAATAGTACTAAGCACTATTTTAAATACTTTAAAATTAATTACTAGACGTATTTTATCGTTGTTAGTATTAATAAGAGAAGAAGTAGTATTAGAACCTTTAAAAAATAAAAAAATATTTTAATACGTATTTTTTTATTTAATAAACTTTTAACTATATTGATTATAAGAGAGATAGAGGAGTGTAGTAAACTAGATAATATTTATTTTTAGAGTAAAACATAAATTAATACTATTTATAAAATATGATAATTAAAATTAAATATATATATAATAGGCGAGTAATTAAGTAATTTAGTTACGTAATTAACCCGTAATTAAAAAAAGTATATAAGTCTTAATATTATAATACACCCCTTAAGTAAACTATATTTAAGTAGTAAGTCTATCTATAAATCACTTAAAGTAAATTTTATTTTTATAATATTCTGCTATAGTAATTATAGTATAATTAATTTTTTTTATTAAATTTTTCTTTTGTAAATTTAAATACTATTTATTTTTATAATAAGTTAACGGCTCTAAATAACCTACTTAGCTAATTATCTATAGTAGCTTATTTTATTAGTCTATTTTAAATAAAATTTATTTTTTATATTATTTTATAATTAGCTATTATTTTTTTTTACTTAATTATACCTTCTATATTAAGTAAATAGGTAAAATTATAGGCGTAGTAGATAGGTAGTAAGTTATATAAATAAGAGTAGCTCTACTACGCTAAGTTAGGTATAATAACTACTTAAATTATATTTCTCTTTTTTATTTTAGTTTATAATAATTTTTACTATAGTAGGTAACGTTATTATTATTACCTTATTCTACCTATTTAAATATTACTAACTAATTATAAAGTACTACTAAATGTTTTAGTATTTATTTTTTTACTTAAAACTAATAGTAATATAGTAGCTATAGTTATAATAGTTATAATAGTTATAGTAGTTAACTTATAAAAATTTTTTTTAAATTTTTTAAATTAGATAATAACGATAATAATTTTTTAATCTTAGATAATAATAAAAAATAGAGTAAAAGTAGTTAGATAATTACTAAAAATAAAAAAAGCTACCTTCTAAGTCTAGTAAGTAATTTACTTTAAGCTATAAGGCCTATATATATAACGCTCTATCTAGTAATATAACTAAAACTTATTTTAAAAATTTTAATTCTATAGACACGTGCTACTATTATTATATAACTTATATATATAATTTATTATAGGTCTTATTAATTATATCTCTATTATATATTACTAATTATTATAGTTTTATTAGTACCTATACTATCTATATAATCTTTATTAAACTTATAATTAAGTATAATACTATAAATCCTAAGATAAGTAATATACTTTTAAATGTTATTTATAGATTATACTAATATATTATAGCTTAATAATAAAATTATATTTACTTTTAAGACTACTTATAAAATTTTTAAATAGGACTAAGCTTTTTTAGTACTAAGCGCCTAAATAGTATTACTAAATAATTAAAATCTATTAAACTCTTTTAATTAAAATTAATATTTAGATTCTATTTTTAGTAGCTAGGGATATAGTAATTTAGTTTATAAATATTTTTATAGGTGTATTTTAGTTATTACTAATTTTTATTTAGCACTCTACTATCGTCTATTTAAGTAATAGATAGTTAATAATTATACTTAAGTAATAGGCTAAAATATTAATTTAAAAGAGAATTTTACTAGCCGCTTAGATAAATCTATTTTAAGCTTAAACTAAAAGTAGTCTAATCCGTTTTTAAAAGGCTATAATATATATATAAAATTAAAATAGTAATAGTATAATTATAATTATTTATAAAAATATTAAAAGATAAAAAGTAAGTTATATTCCTATAACTAAAATTCTTCTCTTTAAACTTCTAGCTGTTTTTATCTATTTTAAATTCTAAATTACTTTTACCTATTTTAGACTCTAAGCGGGCGTTCCTATTTAAGTAAAACTTAAAAATATAAACGTAAGCGGCTATATAAGCTACTTAATAAGACTTTAGCTATACTATAGTTATAAGTATCTACTTTTCTTATAATAGATTTTTTTTATTTTAGATTTTTTTTATTTAGATTTCTTTTATTTAAAATAGATAAAATTTAATAGACTCTCTTCTCTTTACTTTTTACTTAGTTAATAATTAGTAACTATATATTTTATAAATTAAGCAGTTTTATAAAACGTATAAATTATTATTTCGTAAGCGCCTTTATTAGTCTATTAGTAGATATATTTCTAGTTTATAAATAGATTATTTTAAATAATTGTGTTATATATTCTTAACGCAGCTATATATTCTAAATATTAATATAATATAATTAAGTTATAATTCTTTTATTAGCTCTAACGATAAGGCTAATTATTTATTAATTATTATAGTAAATTCTCTAAGTAAATCCTAAATTAAATATAAATTTATAAAAAAATTATTTTAAAGCTATTATTTCTTTATTTATATATTTTAAAATAATTAGCTTAGCTTTTATTATTAAAGTAGTAATAATAATCTATTTAACTACTTTTTAAAATATTATATTTTTAAATATTATTATAATATAGCTATAAAATAATTTTCTTATTTTAGGGTTATTAGTAAAAATATATTTTTATAAATTATAAAATTAGGTTTATTATATTATCTGTATTAAATCGCCTACTAGTAAATATAATATAGGTAAATAATTACTGTATTAATAGTAGTAAAATATTATAAACTTAAATTTATTAAAAACTATAATAGCTTTAAGATCTTAAATATAATATTTAGATAAAGTATAATTACTATATATAAAACTAATTCTATATATTTCTAATATTACTTAATATTCTACTTAGACGCGTTTCTAGTAAACTTAATAAGCTTTTTTAAGGGAAAAGGTATATTAGAAAAACTCTTACTATTATTAAAACTAAATATCTTTATAATTTTATTAATATATATATTATAAATAAGTATAATTATTCTATTTTTATAATTATAGATTACTTTAACTTTAAAAAACTATTAAATAAACTTCTTTATTTTAATTTTATATTTTAAAGTAATATAGCTCTAAAGCTATTTTACTATTATTTTATAATTTTTATAATATAGTAGCCGAATATTATCTCTTTAAAATAAAATAAAAACCGTCTTCTTCTAATTAAAATAAATAAAACTTTTTCTTTAATACTATAAGTCTAATAGCGTATAATAAGCTTAAGAACTCTTTATACTAAAGGTATAGCAAATTACGTAGGCTATATAATACTCTATTAAGTTTTATATATATACGTTACTTCTTAAATATATTAAGTAATTTATATATTATTAAATTCTCTATAAATATTAAAGTATTAAGGAATACTTTAATAATATTATGCTATAAAATTTTTAGGTTAAATTCTACTATAAGTATTATTATTATATAAAATAATTTTACTGTAAGCGTAGTAGTATATATTAATTATATAAAATTAATTATTAAAAAATCGCCTTTTATAATAATATATACTTTATACTTAATAAAGTACCTATTTTAATTAAATTTATAAGTCTAGACCTATTTTAATAGTAAAAGTTAGTTATTTACTTTTATATTTATAATTTCTTTTTAGATTTATTTTTATAGAAGCGTATTAATCTTAATATATAAGATTTATTTAAATCTATTACTAAAAGGATATAAAGTAAGTTACTTTTACGTTATAAGTAGTAAAAGAAAATTGTTCTTATATATATAATACAGATTACGACGGGTAGAATAATTAAAAAATAATATTTTAAATATTTTTTTAAGTATTGCAGCTATTATTATAGTATTAAAGGTAATATATATATATAGCTTAACCTATACCTCTATAGCGCTAAAATATATATATATATATAAAATTAATTTAAAAATTTTTATTTTATAAATCCGCGATTACTATATAAGAATTTATAAAATTTATTTTATCCCCTAGCTAATCGCCTAAATTATTATTTTTAAGTTGCCTCCTATAGAGGAGTAAATTTATATATTTAATTTTAGGTTCCTATTACTATAGTTTTCTACTTAATTGCGTTACCTAACTTTAATTACGCCTTTAGTAATATTAAACTAGTAATATTTTTATTTTACTTATAATAGTAGAAGTATTATTTATAATTTAAAAAATAGCTATAGAGCAATTATACTCTAAACTTTAAAAATTATTTTTAGAATTTCATAAATTAGCTTCTCTAATTTTATATATTTTTTAATAGCTATTAGATACCCCTAATTTTTTATAAAATTATTTTAAGTAGCGTCTAGCACTAGCGTTACTTTTAAAATTATAAATTTTAATTATTTATCTAATATTATACGGATTCTTAAATATTTACTAGTTAAGTAATTATCTTATATAGCTATTAAGTTTTTAGTAGTACTAAAAAGAGTTTAGTTTATTATTTTTTTATACTAATTATAATTAGTTTCCCTAAGTTTATAAATATGGTTTAGATATTTATTATTTCTTATCTACTTACTTAACTAGCTTAGTAAACGTATATTATTAAATACTATACCTAAGTCTATAAATTTATTTTTATAAAGTACTTTAATAACTAAAACTATTTTTTTATTAGGTATTTTATAATTAGATAGCCTCTTATAAAAAAGCTTCTTATTATAAATAATATTTGAAGTTATAATTATTTAATTAAGTACTAGGATCTATATTTTATAAATATTAAAAATATAATAGCTTACTAAATACCTAATATAGCCCTATAGGTTTATTTTAAATTTATATTTATTACAACCTACTAAGCGTTTTTTATTTAAAGGGTAAGTAAAGTAACTATATACGTAATTCTACTTTAATTAGGGCGTAAGTCTATTATTATATTCTTTATAATTATAGGCTTTTACTATTTAAAATATTACTTAAACTAGCTATTTAGTACTTTCTTTAGTAGTTATATTTTATAAAATAATAATAGACTTATTTTATATAATTATATTATAGTATTTATTATTTCTAGTTAAAATTTAGCGGGTAGATTAGTATTTAATTATATTTTAATTACTTTTAAGATTATTTTTTAGTCTACTCTCTTGGTACTACTATTTAGCTTATAAGTATATAGTAGGGTTATAATAAGTTTAATTTTTTAATTAGTTATTTATTTTTTAAAATATAAGCGACTATACTATAGTACTATAGTAGTATTATTATTTTAAATAAATATATAGATCGTAAAATTATATTACGTAAAAAGTAGCTTAGTAAAGTTTTTAAAAACTTTTATAATTAATTCTAAACCCTTTAAGTAGAGGTTATAATTATAGATTTTTCTACTAAAGTTATTTTTTAAAATTATACTCTATTACTCGCCTAATCTGTTTATTAGTATATTAAAAATTTTTTATAATATTTAAAAGAATAGCTATAGTAATTGTTCTTTTAGTCTTTTAGAAATTATATATATTATATAAGTAGTAGAGTAGTGTGCGTATTTTAGATAAATTATATTATTAATTTTAGTATTCTAAATATCCTATATTAATACTTATAATACTACTTTTTTTAAATACTCTAATTACTAATACTATATTTACTTACTATTAATATAGGGATAATTAACCTATAATTTCTAAGTTTTATAATTATCTATTATAGTTTTAATTATAGGGTAAGAGGTAATTAAATTATATTTAATAAAGATAAGATTATACTTATATTATAGTTTTATTAAAATAATATTCTACTTTAGCGTACTTATATATAAAATATAATTAAAACCTAAGTACTAAATACTAATCTTCCCTAAATAAGTTTTAAAAATAATATTAATATAAAAGCCTTCTACTATTATAATATTTTTAAGTATTAAATTCTCTATATAAGGGCTATTTATATTATATAAGACTTATTTTAAAATTTAGTTATCTGTTTTAATAATTACTAATACCTATATTTTAGTTTTAATATTTTTAATTTTAGTTACTTTTTTAAACGTTCGGGGAATAAGTATTAAGGTATTATTAAATAAATATATAGTAGTACTACTATCTAAAATAATACTTTCTAAAAAAGAGTATATATTAAATATTATACTATTATAGACTCCTATACTCTTTTTATCTAATATAAGTATTAAAGAATTTATAATAGTAGCTATAATTTTTTTATAATATACTATTTTAGTATCACTATTTGCCTTTTAATTTTTAAAATTGTCTTTTTTAATCTTTATTTATAAATTAGTATATTTAGTCTACTATAAGTAATTAAGAATCTTTTTTCTATTAGCGCTAGAAAGTATAATTAATAATAATTTTTTTAAATATTTTCCTATAACTGCGGTTTTAAGCCTATAGTAATAAATTAGCTCTTAGTTGTAGTAAGTAGATTTTAAATATAAATAAATAGGCTTACGCTTAGTTTAATACTTATTTTAATTTTTACTAGTATTTAAGTTAGTATTAAAATTATATTTATTTAATATTATAAATACTGTTAATCCTGTTTTAGAATTAGTATATAGAGACTACTACTAAAGTATTATAAAAAAATATTTTTAATTTTATTTAAAGTTAAAAGGGGTTATTTAAGTATTAAATTATGCGTAATATTACGCTTTATTAATTATATTTAATTAAAAGTAATTCTTTACTTTAGTATAATTAGAAAATTATAAATAACTATTTTTTTTTAATATTATGTATTTTATATATATATACGCCTTTTTATAAAAGAGTTTTTATTTAATATACTACTACTTAGGATCTTATCTTTTATACTTAGTTTTTTTAAGATAAGTATAGTACTATACTTATACTAAATTTTATATATTAGTATTAGTTAGTATAAAATTAGTTTTAAGTATATATATTATCTTTTAAAGCGTTAGCTTCTAATAATTAAGAATTTTAATTATTATTAGCCCTAAAATATAAAGGTATACCGTTTTATTTACCTAGTCTTTAAAGTTTTTAAGATAATTATTATCTATAAACTAATTAGTAAATAGTACTCTATATTTTATTATTTATATAGAGTACTACTCTACTTATATTTTATATTTCTTAAGATCCTTCTTATATTATTTTCTAATTATAGGATTATTAGTATTTTAAAGGGCTAGTTAAATAAAAAGCAAAGAATCTTATAATTAATAATTTTTTATTAAAGTAATATTTTTTTTTATTAGAGTTAACTTCTTTCTAGATCTCTTTTTATATAGTAAAAAATTAGAATTATATATACTAATTAGACTAGTTAAAATAGCTTATTAACTAATAGGGCCTTATTAAAATTAAGTTAGTTATTATAATAAACTAATTAATAGGTAATTATAGAAGGGGGGGTAAGACTTAGTTTAATAATTAAATACGTTAGTATAATAATAAAGAATAATTAGAGTATATAAAAATAAGTATCTACTAGTATTAAGTCGCGTAGGAAAAATTATTCTATAGTTTTAAAATATTAGATTTATAACTATAGTAAACTAAATAATATTTATTTTTAAAGTAAACCGTAAATTAATACTATTTATAAAATAAGATAATTAAGATTAAATATATATATAATAGGCGAGTAATTAAGTAACCTAGTTACGTAATTAACCAGTAATTAGAGAGGGTATATAAGTCTTAATATTACGATAAGGAGAGATATATAAATAGTAATTACTATTACTACTTATATATCTTTTTAAAGAATATATTAGTTTATACTAAACTTTTTTAACTTAATATTTTTTTAAAAGAGTATACTAAGCGCACTAGTACACTAGCGTAAGGCGCTATACCTTTTTTAACTTAGCCTTTTTTAACTTTTTTAATATATTACATAAGTATAAAGGTATATATATACTCCTTTTTTTTAAAACCCCTTTTAGTTGCCTTAAGCTACTACAGCTATACTATTTATTTAATTAGTATATAAATATATTATATCTACTAAATACTATTACTAAATAGTAGTATTAATAGAGTATATAATATTATATTAAAATATAATATAACTTATTTTAGTATAAATAAAACTAATCTAGCACTTTAAAACACTTTTTAAATATTACTAAAAGTAATTACTATATTAAAAGTGCACTTAAAGTAAAATAAAAACTTTAGTTTTATAATATATATAATATAATCTTTTATAAGCTCTTTTACTTAGTACTTATACGATTTTTTAGTAGTCTAAAATACTTAATATTAAGTAGCTAGAAGAGATATAATGAATATAAATATATAAAAAAAAATAATAATTTTATTATTTTTATAGTATTATTTAAATTTAAAAAAGTTATAGCTTTTATAGTTATTAATAATAAGTAATTAGTAGTTACTAACTAGCTTTTTTATTATATACTTATTAAAGTATTTTAACTAGTTAAAACTAAATTTATTAATTATTTAACTGTTTTTAGAAACTGTAATAACTTAATTATAAAATAAATTACTTATTTTATACTAGTTTAATAGGTATTAATACGCCTTAAAGATAATAAAAAATAAAATAATTTATTTTTTAGTATTATTATTTTAGATAACTATTAACTACTTATAATTACTTAATTAGGTTAATTTAAGCTATTTTTATTTTTTTAAAACTGTAATAACTACTTTAGTAAATATTTAGCCTATTATAAAGCCTATTTTATTAAAATTAAATATATTATCTTTCTAGATACTATACTTAGCTATAAAATTAGCTAGTAGATTAAACTATTTTTATATTAATTTAAGATTCTTATAATAAGCTTTTACGTAATTATACTAATTATTAAATTTTATTATAAGCCTATTATAGCACTTTATAAATATACTAAACTAATTAATACTAATTAGTACTAAATTACGCTTAGCGTATAGAGAATTAGTTATATTAACTGTATTTATAAACTAGGGCAGAAATTTTTACCTAACTAAATTAAGTATATACTTAATAATTATTTTTATTTTATTTTAGTTTAGGTTTTATACATCAGGTATAATATTAATATATAAAAGTTATTTAGCGCGTTTATAATTTAAAGTGTTTTAATTAATTTTATAGATAGGTATAGTACGTTAGATTAAGAGTTTTATATTTTATTTAATAGCTTAAATTATAAGCTATATCTAGGTTTTCTTTAGTACGCCTAACTAGAATTATTAAGTTAGTATTAGTATAGATAATATATTTTAGTAGAGTTTTAGTAAAAGTAAATTATTTATTTATATAAGTTATTTACCTATAAAGTACGTTATATAGTATTTAAGTTATATACTTTAGTTTTATAGTAGGCGGAACCTCCTAAAAAGATACGTACTTAAGCCCTATGGGTCGCTAGTAATAGAGTTAAATATAGAGATAATTATATAAGTTATTGTATTATATATAAAAGAGTATTAAATCTATATAACTATTAAATAAATATCTTTAACTTTAGTTATTAATACTTAATAATAGAACCAGTCTTATATATATAATAATAAAAGTAAAACTATTTTAATAGTACTACTTTATTTACCTAATTAACTTAGCTAAAAAAAAAAATTTTTATACTAGTAATATAGGGAAGTAATAGTCGGTAAAGTGTATTCCAAAAAGTTACTATTTTTAAAATTATATAACTTAGTAATTAGTAAGCCTAAAAATACGCAAAAAATACCGTTTTAAAGAGAAAAACTAGCCTATTCTATTTACCTACGTAGGGGTTGCTTAGGAAGGGGTTTAGGAGTAAATAAAAATTAGTAAATTTAAAACTTTTTTAGAGTCCTATTTTAAACTATTATAAGTTTTTATTTTAGCTGTAAAATTGGCTTATTATTATATATATTATAATAGTGCTTCTAATATATAAGTGTATAAAATATTTTTATATATTTATATATTATTTATATAATTATATATAAAAGTTACTTTTTTGAATTTTTAATAATAAACTGGTAATAATAAATTACTAGTACTTAGTATAGTAGTCTTTAGCTTCTAAAACTACTTTATAATAGTTAGGAAGGAATAAAATATAATTATTAATAACTTCTTATAGTATATTATTTTACTACTTTATAATAGCTTTTTTAAAGGCCTCTATACTTTCTAAAGTTAATTTTATAGCTAAATTATCTTTATATCTTTTAATTAGTCTAGAGTTTAATAAACCCTATATATTTTTAATAGGATTTAAATTAGGACTATAGGCTGGGTAAGAAAAAGGTATAATTTTATTATTTTTAAATTAGTTTAAAACGTTTGTTATTTTATAAATAGGGGCGTTATATTGTTGGAATTACTAACCTAAATTAATATTAATATAAAGAATATAATTATAATATAATATAATAATATATATTATATTAATAAAAAAGGATTAAAAAAACTTTATAAAACTTATCCCTTTTTATAATTAGTTTAACTTTAGGTATAAGGACTTTAGTTATATAGTCCTTACTAGTAAAAGAAGTAGAAGTATTAGGTATTTTAATAAATACTAAATTACTTCTTCCTTCTATCTAAATTGTACTCTAAACTTATAGTATAAGATTATAACCTATAAAATAATTAATATAATTAATATTAAAAAACTAAAACTATAACTTAAAAATATATAAAATATTATATCTTTTAAGATTTTAAAAAGTTAAAATAACTTACTTAGTAATTAGCTAATAGTTAGTTCTTTTTTAACTTTATTATTACTTTTTTTTTATAATACTTTTTTTTAGCCTAATCCTTTTATATTACTAACTTATTAGAAAATTGTTTTTTTTTAAATTTATATTTTTAATATTTTTAATATTTTCTTTAGTGTATATTAATCTTTTTTTTAGAGTTTTTGTTCTTTATAATTAGTTTTGTTATGCTTATATTAATTATATATCCCTTCTCTTTTAAAACTTTTTATAATTATCTTTTTATAATCTCTAAATTATTTTTTAATAGTATTTATTTATTATTTTTTTAGGATTTCTAGTTAAGTCTCTATTAATAATAGTTTTATTTATTTTAGTTAACTTTTTAATACCCCCTATATGAACCTTTTTTATATTATAATTATTTTCTTTATATTTTTTTTACTCTTAATACGTTATATAGCACTATAAATAGTCCTTTTAGGTTTTTTTAAAGTAGAAATAATTATTAAAATAAAAGTATTTCTTGCTAAAAGTAAATTAACTTTATATTTAAGTTTTAAAAGATTTGGCGCTATTTTAAGAAAATAGAAGTTTAAGTTTATAAAAGTTATAAGATATTATACTATAATATAATATTAATTATATATTACATAATTACTAATTATATAAGTAAGAGCTAAATTTTTACTTATTATATAAATTTATTATTATATAATAAATTTTTATCAAAAATTGGCTTATGTAACCTACGTTGGTCCTAAAATAGTTTAGTTAAATTTTAGTTAATTATATTTACTAACTAAAAAGTAATAGGGATCTAAAATACGGGCTATAAAGATTATTATATTTAGGTAATTTTAATTTATTAAGTATATTAGCTAAGTAGTAACTAAAATCCTTATTAATATCTTGTTAACTCTCTCTATAACACGGTATAATTCCCGTATTTTTAGGCTTAGTAATTAATATTTTATTAATTTTTAAAAATAGTAACTGTTTAGAGTACACTTTTTCCAATATTATCCCCCTATAATATATAGATAATACTATTCTAATATTATAGCTTAGCGCTTAAAATATTATATAATATAAATAATTAAATATTAAAAAATATATACTAATTTAAAAAAGTACTTTTACTACTCTGAATCTTACTAAATATAATAATATTAGTTTATTTTAATAATATTTATTTATATATCTATTAAGTATAGTAGCCTACTAATAAAAAATCTCTTAGTTCTTTATAATACAAGTATGCCTAGTTTATTTAATATTAGTCTAGCTTAATTAACCTTTATTAGCTTATTTAATAATAGTTTAGCTTAAAAATAAATATTTTTAACTAAAAGACGCTCCTATAGGCCTAAAGAGGATAGGTCTACTTTACTTACTCTATATAAATAGCTTAAAATATTACTTTAGCTTAAAAATAATACTACTTTAATTTAAAGATATTATACTAGTCTAAAGATAATATTTTAACTTAAAAATATTATTCTAGTTTAAAATACTATTTTAGTTTAAAAATATTACTGTAAATTAATAATATTATTTTAATTAATAATATTAATTAAATAAATAAAAATTCTTACTAGTTTTATTTAAAATAAAAAGTACTAATACTATATAATTTAAATACTCTTATTTTTAGAGTTATTATCCTATCGTAATATAATTTTAAATTAATTATTTAAACTTCTATTATACTACGTAATTAACTAACTCTTAATAAACTTTTTATATAGTAACTATAACGACTTTTTACTATTACTAATAACCTATAACCTTTTTAAATAAATAGTAATTAAAGTATTAAAAAAATACTATACTTTTTATAGGGCTTTTAAGTTCTTTTAAAATAATTACTAACTTTCTTAATAGTTTTATATAACTACCTTATAGTATTATAATATATTCTTCTCCTATTACTATTACTTATTTTAAGGTCCTACACCTATATATATACTTAAATAATTTTAACTATTTTTAAAAATTTTTTTTTTAAGTCTCGCCCGTTTTTCTTATACTATCTAAAAGAATTCTTGTTTATTTATTTTTAAGCGTATATTACTCTCTATTTTACTTAGTAAGCCTTTAGTACTTTTAAACTATTAAAAAGTAATAAGTACGTCTAGATAATAATCTAGGGGTATAAACGTAGTAAGAGAACTTTATTAAGTACTAAACTATATACGTAATAATTAAAAGCTAAAATAAAAATTAATTAAAAATAATATCTATTTAAATAGCTATTTAATTAAATAATAAGTATACTAGTAGACTAGTAGTTAGTATTAAACTAGTAGTCTATATTAATAGGTACTAGGGTACTTAGCGTAATATAATATAGTTGCCTTACGGGCTACGCGTATAGTATAAATAGTAGAAAAACCTATATAATTACTATATAAACTTCCTCTATTATTAAAATTACCTAATTACTATATTTAATAAGTTTAAGTAGTATCTACGCTTTACTATTAAAACTAATAAGATATTAAAAAATAAAATATAGGTAAATTCTTTATATAACCTCTATATAGCTATAGATAAATACTTATATTTTTATACTTTATAGATTACTAAATTAAAAATTAAAGACGTTAAAAAATTATATAAAAATAACTTTATCTAGTTTAAGTAGCGTATATACCTCTTTTAGCTAAATATAATAGCTTTTACTATATTTAAGCTTAGTATTATTACTCTAGTATATAGTAATTTGGCTGTCTAGTAGTAGTATATATAGTAAGTAAATACTCTTACTACCTTATATAATACTATTAATAGGTCGCTTTAGGAGCGTATAGTAATTATTACTAAAAATATAAAAAAGCTAGTAGTATACTATAGGGATAGGATTTATAACTTTAAATTATAGCTAAAGTAAGTATAGAGTATATACTTATATATATATAAAAAAAGGGACTAAATAAAAATAAAAATATAAAAGGATTACTAAGCGTAGGTACTTATAGTAAAAGTAGAGGTAGAAGTAAATAAAAATAGTAGCGCGTAATACTTTAAATTATCTAAAAAGGCTTAAATTAGTTATTAGTACTTTAAAAAATTATTCTTATAAAAGAAAAGTTAGTAGAAAGATTATTATTATTAAGTTATTAAGTATCGGAGAAAGCTGCTAATAATAGTAGTAAAAAAATTTTATACTAAGGGCTTTAGCGCTCTAAAAGGTATAATATTATAGAATTAGATTAAACCGTATTAAATAGAAACTATTAAAGTAATAGTAAACTCTATATATTAATTCTAGTAAATATAATATAGTTTTATACTTAGGTTACTTAAATAGAGTAGTTTTTTACCTCCTACTTAGGAGGGGCTTTTAAACTATTATTTTACTAGCTCTATTATATTATTGTATAAAAAGGTGTAGACGTTAAAATTAAAAATTATTTTATATTTAAGAATAAAGACTTATATATTTTAGTTTATTAATTATTTATAGTAAAAATTTTACTAAGGCTTATAAGTAATATAACTAACCTAGAACTAAAGACGCTAAGAGAAAGAGACGGTTCTAGACTAGCCTCTTTTATAAACTTATAATAATATTTTAGGTAGCTATTAATATAGTCCTACTAGTTATTTAAATTTTTAGTAAAGATTAAAATTACTATTAATTTTTAATTAGAGTTAGTAGTTATAATTATTAAACGCCTAAAAGCGGGTTTTAAAATCCTCCTAGCTATAATAATTTAAAAGAGAAGATATTTTAAAAAGGTATAGTAGGGAAGAAGAGAAAAATACTACGCTTATTATTTTAAACGTGCTATATATAGCCTATAGTTTTACTTTACTTAAAATAATAACTTATAAATACTTTATTATTATTTTATAGTTATTATTCTGCTATTATTGCTATTACGGTTTAATAAGTTTATTTATTTATATAATTACTCTACTAGCTATAATATTTAAAAAAATCTTATATTTAATAGGCCCTAGTTATAGTACTTTTAATTTTTACTTACTTTTATATTAAGTAAAGACGTAGTGTATACTAAGTCGATATAACTTCTATAGATAAATATTAAAAAATATAATTTAAATACTATATTTTCTTTAGTTTTAAGACTTTTATATTATTTTATATATATATATATATATATATATATATTTATATTTATATATTAATCGAACAAATAGTGTGGCTGTAGTAGCTTAGGGCGACTAAAAGGGGTTTTAAAAAATAAAAAGTATATATATACCTTTATACTTAATGTATTAAAAAAGTTATATTACTTTAATAAAAAATTATTCATATCACTTTTCTCTCTTTATATTTTATTATACCTTAAAAATAGTTACGTACTTAAAAGATTAAAATATAACTATATATATACTATAGACTATAAAGTAACTTATATACTAATATTTATACTGCTCTCTTCTACTTATACTGTATTATAATTTAGACGTATTTAGTTATTTATAGAAATTAAAATATAGCTATATATATATTATAAATTATAAATAAACTCGTATACTAATTTTAATATTTTTTTTTAGTCTTATTACGACTAGAATAAAAATTAGAATATAACTACTTATATATTATAGGTTATTAAGTAATTTAATTATTAATATTAACGCTACTCTTTTTTTAGTTTTTTATAAGTTATATATAGTTATATACTTATTAAAATTTAAATATATTTATTTATATATTATAGATTCTAAGTAACTTATATACTAATTTAAATACTATCCTTATTTACTTATATAATTTTATTATAACTTAAATATATTTATATATTTAATAAGACTTAAATATAACTACTTATATCTTATAGATCTTATAATAACGTTTTTACTTATTAAATTTAAATATAGCTACTTATATATAGGTCCTAAAAACTCTAATACTTATTATACTTAGAGATATATAAAAACTAGTTACTTATATTATAAATTTTAAAGTAACTTTTATATTTATTACGTAAAAATAAGAATCTTTATTTTTTAATTTTTAGTTAAGTATATACTTATAAAAATAATAAGTATATAATAATAAATAAATTTATTAAAAATACTAGTCTTAATATAGATACTTTTAGTAGTAATATATATATAATAATACTTTTATTCTTATATATATTTTATATTTTTACTTATTAGTATAAATTAATATTATATAATACGCTAGTAGCGTATTAGTATAATATAATATATAAATCTATAATAGATAGTAAATTTTTTTTTAATATTTAGTAGAATATTTAATAAAAATATTATATATATATTATAGTATTTTTTTTATTTTTTAAAAAAATTAGCCGTTTATATTAAGGCTACCTAACTATTTAAAAAAAATACTTTATTTTCTAAGTAAACTAATAACTAGTTCTTTAATTTCTAAATTAATATATTACTAAATAAAGTTATATTAAATTACTAGTCTATTACCTAATTAGGCCTAGCTCGCTACGCTAGTCCTATTTAAGAATAAAATTTTATTTTATTTAACTTTAGATAGTAAGATATACCTAAAAATATAATATACTTTAGAGAAAGATTTTTAGTTTTTTTTAGTTTTATATTAATTCTTTAGTAGTATTTTATATTTTTAAAAACTTTATATTTTACTATATAAAGTAGGCGTATTTAAATAACACTGTAATAAAAACAGAAATTATACTCCTAATATATAAAAAAACCTTAAAAATTTAAAAAATTTTAGTATTTTTAGATATATACCTACTGTGCTACTCGGCCTATTATAGTATTAAAAAAAAATTTTTATATTAGTTTTTTTTAATACTATAATACTATTTCTTTTAATAATTTAATAATTTACTATTTTAAATTTTACTAACTAACTAGTATACTTATAATTAAGTAATAGTATAAATAATAAATTTTTAAATCTATATAGTTTTAATTTTTAAAATTATTACTTTTTAGTTTATTATTACTAAACTATATTTTTTATTATAATATTACTGTTATATAAAGTTTTAGTATACTTCTTATACTAAATTATATAATTTATTTAGATTAGTAATAATAATTAAATAAATTCTATATATATTTATATAAAATTTAATTTTTTAAATACTATATAGTTACTAAACGACTTATTTATTTAATTTATAAATAGTAACTTTTTATAATTATATATTTTATTATCTTTATTTTTTTAAAAATATTTTTATAGTATCTATTTTTTACTTTTAATAATTTTATAAAAAATATTTTACTAAATAGTATAAATACTATTTTTAAGTAATATTAATAGACGTATTTTTTCTAAAATAGATAATAATATAATAAATTATTATATTAAAAATCTATACTAACTACTATATTATTTTATTATATTTTTTATACATATTTAAACGTGTTTAAACTAAAGTATAAATATACTTATTAAAATTATTTTTAAACTTTTTACTTTTTTTATATATATTAATTTTATAATTAATATTACTCGAGTTATATATACAGTATATCTAAAAAATAAAAATTTTTTAAATATTAGTTACTTAAGTTATAATTAAAATATAAAACTTTTAAACTATAATATATTTATACTAACTATAGTTATAATACTATTATTACTAATTTTATATTATATACTATATTATTTATATATTATTTTATAGTACGTAGTAAATTTATAATAGTATTACTAATATAAAAATTTATATATATAGTAAAAAATAGTTTAGTAAAAAAAATTATAAAGTCTATTTTATAAAATATATAAATAGCTAGTATATAACTTAGTACTAAACTTTAATAATAATAATAATAGTAGGATATATAACCTGTAGGAACTATAGGCGACCGTGCGCACAACAATAAAAGCCCCACCTTAGGCCGCCGGTAAGGTACTGGACGTGCCACGCTATCCCTATATAGCCGGATCTTCCGACAGGATTAGTAACTGCCACCACAACTTTGCAGGTCGACAATCCTACCATACAAGGACAGTAACAGCCGAGGTATTAATTGACAACCTCGATGTCGACGCCCACAATTTGTTCCTGTGAGGCCGTATGTTGCAGCGAAACGTAACCGCAAACGAGACGGCCGCAAAGAGAGAGGCTCGAAGGATCGAGGCAGAGGTCTATATCGACAAAGCCGAATGTCTTGCCACCAGTCTCTCGGACTGGATCACTGCGAATATTTGGATTGTAGAAGCGAAAGTGACGCTGCTGAAGAATAGCGAGGAAGCAAACCGTGGCAACTGTTGAACTTGCGGAACAGGAACTGGACTGGTACCGTAAATACAACCTGCCTCGCCTAGACACCTTGCATGCCGCCTTCGTGGGTGGGGCGGCGGGTCTTCCTACCCAGAAGACGCCGTATATCAAGCGTGAACGCGCAGAACGTATTCGGATGTGGACCACCATGTTTGCCGACCAGGACAGTCTGTTGTCGGTATATGAATACTCCGTGCCAGCGTTCCACTTCTCATAAGTTCATGATGCATGCAGCAGGTAGATATGCCACTGACGACTCCCAGGGCGACCTTCAACTATCCTCCCACACGAACGCTTCTCGTCACCCGAGCAGTGTATATCGCCAACGAGATATTCCGCTACACCGTCTGTCCGCAACTGCTCCACTGGTCATACGATGCGCTTTCGGACCCCGTCACACGTGCATCTTGCAGGAACAAGGTCGAGCCTTCTCCCGTGTGTCGAAGAAACCTGAAGCGCGTGCGAGCCGCGAATTGCGTGCTCTCGCACACATTACAAGGTGGAACAGACGGTAACTAGGCTTGCCGCACACGTCAATGAGCAAATAGCAGAGGTAAAGAAAGCCCTCTCCACCATCAAAAACAAACAACGTCCACAAAGGCTGATATCCGCGTTGCTGAGCGGAAAGTATTGTGGTACCGGCGCTACGGTACTCCGCGTCTGGAAGCAGCATTTGTGGGAGGCGCAGCGGGGATTCCTCCCGCCATGGTTCCGTACTGCAAGCGGCCGAAGAACCAGTGCATAGCGTTCTGACCACCGTTTTCGGGGCCAACGGTAGCAATACGGTTGAATGCTAAGTGTCTATGAACACTTCATTCAAGCGTTCCACTTCCCGTAAGTCGAACATCAATACCGCTCAAACATAGTGTGATACTTACCCTGAACCAGCGCGACAATGGCGAAGAAGAAGGCTCGAGTCATCCTACGTACTCGGGTCTCTGTCGCCGCAGATGCGCTGTTCCAACATGTCGTTTCCCGCAGTTGCGCACCTACGCCATCGCAACCCTTTCAGATGCTGTGATTCGTACCTCGGTGAACGTACCCACCAACACTTCCCAGGTGTAGATTGTCATTTCGGGACCAAACAAACGCGCCAGCTTCCCGCTAAGCGGGTATGGAGACGTAGAGCGAATCTCTGTACCATTGGACGCTCAACAGGACGGAGTGAAGAGAACAAAGATGTTGGAGAGGAGGGAGAGTATGAGCGCATCGACTTCGGAGCCGCCGGAGCGGATTAAGAGGACGAGGAGCAGTCGTACCGTCGCCCGTGTCCCTATTGTGGTAGGTCGTTGACTTTGCCAAGGCAACCGCAAGAGCTAACAGTGTACTCAGACGTAGAACCTAAGAATCATTCCACAATACCTGGCACCTACGCCATAGTAGCGATTTTATCTCTCTTATCGAAAAGTAATCAGTACGTCTAGACCTCGATCTAGGGGTACGAATGTAGTAAGGGAACTCTACTAGGTACTAATCCCTGTCCGTAGAGCTATCTCTTTTATATATTCTAGTATTTCCTTTTTAGTATTCATTAACTAATATATATAAAGTAATATAAAAATTATATTTTTTATTTATAAAATATATAAATATATTATATAATAAATTTAATATATAAAATAAATTTAGATATAAAATAGAATATATACTTTTATTAAATATATATTATAATATAATAAAATAATTTTAATAAATTAATAATTATTTTTTAAAATATTTTAATATATATAGTAAAATATTTAGTATAGTGTCTAAAAATTAATAATTATGTTTAGATTATAATTTAAATATAATTATAATAAATAAATTTTTAAATATTAATATATATATTTATTAATTATAAATTAGATAAAAGTAAAAAAATATAATTATAAAGTATTAATTTAAAAAGTATATTTAATATATTAATAAATTAATATATTAATATACTATTATTATTTTAAATTTACTTTTATTTTATCTATTTTAATATATTAAAAATAAATATATATATTTTATAAATTTTTTTAATTACTATTACTTATTATAATTATATTATATAAAAATATATATATACTCCTTTTTTTAAAAAATAGTTTTTAGTTATTTTAAGTTACTATAACTATACTACTTTTAAGTAAAAGTATAAAAGGCTTATTTATTCTTTTATATTTTATTTTTATTATATTTTACCCCGCCTACTAATAGTCCGCGAATTAATAACGTTATTATAATCTTATTATATAATTTAAAGTAATATTTTTTTATTTAATTTTATATAAGTCTTTATAGTGCCTATTAAACTTTTTACTAAAATAATAATACTATAAAGGCCTGCTAAAGTAAGTTACGTATATACTTAGCTTACTTAGCCTTATAAGATAAAAAAGAAACTATTATTTATTATTTTTAGTACTTACGCCGCTTATAAGTACTTAATACTTAATTAGTAACACTTACTAAATAAGGATAAAAAACTTCTTAAAGTTTATAATACTTAGTTAATTTTTTTTTTTTTTTTTAAATCTTACGAGCGTACTAATAAATTTATTTTATTTTATTAGCCTAAGTTTAAGATTATTTTATTACCTCTAGCTCTATTAATAATATTAGATCTCCTAGCTCTTTTCTATTAACTACTTACTTTTATAAAGCTTTTATCCTATTAGTTTAAAATTTATTTATATAAAATAATATACTAAGAAGGGCTTTAAAATAGCTAAAAAATAATATACTTAAGAAAATTATTGTTTAATAAAAAGTCGTATACGCGTAAATTAGTATAGAATTTATTAATAAGCCGTACGTAAGTAGATAGTTTTAGTTAACTTTAAATTTTATACTAGTTTAGAGTATTACTACTACTAGAAATAGTTAGTATAATAAATACTAAGTTAGTAATTTATCTAAAATTAGTATAGTAATAAATATTTTAAAATAAAAAAGACTTATAAAAATTATAATATAGTAAAATATAACTTTAAAAAGTAAAAGTTAATAATATAATATAGAGTATAGGACGAATAACTAGATTTACTTAAAAATTAAATATTTAGTTATATAGGCTCTAAATAATAGTCTAATAACTCCCTTTAGTTCTAAAATTTATACGCCTAGTAACCCTTTAGGTTAACTACGTTATATATAATTATACAGTAAGTAGTAATTATTATATATATATTTATATATTAATCGAACAAATAGTGTGGCTATAGTAGCTCGGGGCAACTAAATAGTAATTACTAATAACCTTAAAAATAATTATAAGTAGTTACTAATTTATAAATATATAATTAAAGTATAAGTAAAGCGTTATTATATTTAGTAAAATATTTTACCTTTACTAAAAAAAAAGGAGTATAACTTTTAAGAGTTTAAAATTTATACTACTTATATATAGCCTTATTAGTATTATATTAAGCTATTTAGTATTTATTAAGTTTTTATTATTATATTATACCGCGGCTTTATAAAGCTTATAGAATATGTTAATTAACTATAACTATACTACTTTATTTAAATAATATATATATATATATAATTATATTAAATATAGATATAAACTATTAAAGATATATTTATAAAATAATTATAGTTATTATATAATAGTAATTTTAATTAATAAAAAAAATAATATTAATATTACTAAAATAAAAATTAATAATATTTTTAATAATTTAATTATAATATATAATACTATAATTATATTTATAGTTTTATACTATATAATATTATAATATAATTTTTTAAATATTAATATATTTATTTATATATAATTAAATAAGTTAATTTAAACTAATTAAGTAAGATTAATATAATGAAATACTACTTTTAAAAAATTTTATTAAATATAATATAGTGCAACTTTTACTTCTATTCTCTACTAAGGACTACTAAGAGTGGAACGATAAAATGTGGGGAACGGTACTACTCCGGGCTAACCAGTGCGATAATTACCAATCTATGTTTCATGTATACGCTCCCGTGTTCCGTAGCGGCCGAGTGTATATAGGTTAATTTTGCGCCCCGTCAGCACTTGTAAACATTTTACTCCAATATCGTTCCTCCGTAAGCGAGTCATGTACATCATCATCGTCGGTGCCGGGCTCGCGGGCCTCTCCACCGCACTAGCTCTCGCGCATTCCGAACAATCTCACAAGATCCTCCTCCTGGAATCCGCATCCCAGCTCGCTGAACTGGGAGCTGGCATTCAGCTCACTCCGGCCGCAACGCGTCAATTCTTGCGCTGGGGGCTAGGCCCATCGCTTCTTGCCGCTGCCGCAATCCCAGAGTCTTGGTCACTGCGGCGCGGCTCCGATGGCACGGTGCTCAATCGAGTGCCCATGAGGCAGCTAGAGGGTGTATATGGTGCGCCGTATATTGTTGTTCATAGGGGGGATGTCCATCGCATTCTGCACGAGCAGGCTGTAGAAAGGGGTGTGGAGATTAGGTTGGAGAGCCGGGTAGCGGAGTATGGGTTCGAGGGAGGCTGGGTAGTGCTCGAAAATGGAGAGAAGCTGACCGCCGACTTGGTGGTTGCATGCGATGGCATCAATTCACCGGCTCGTCGGCAGTTCCTAGCAGAGAAAGGTCTTGGCAGAGATGAGTGGGTTGAGCCTACCGGATGGGCAGCATACAGGAGTATGGTGGACGTCCAAGATGTCAAGGCTGATCCGCTGACGGCCGAGATTGTTGCTGAGCATGCCGGGAACTGCTGGTGCGATGTTCCCTGGATCTTCGTATCCGAAAGACGGTAGCTGACAATGAACAGGGCGGATACAAACGTCTCTCTCATGACATACATGGTGCGCGGCTCCGCCAAGTTGAACCTCGTCATCTCGCATCCCGACAATGTCGACACCCGCACATGGACGCATGAAGAGTTCTTCGCCGAGCTCAAGCGTCTATGCAAGGACATGGATCCCCGCGCTCGCCGACTCATTGACCTGATTAATGCGCCCATCAGCAACTGGCCCGTATATCAGGTTCGTACTCTGCCGACTTGGACCTCTGGGTCTGCCAAGTTTGTCCTTATCGGGGACGCAGCCCACGCAATGGCTTTTTACCTCTCCATGGGTGTTTCGTTGGCCGTCGAGGACGCCGCCGCCCTTGTTTCCGCACTTGAGCTTCACACGTCGGCTCCTTCGACCGTACCTCTCGCCGAGGCGATGTCGCTATTTGAGAGAGTTCGCAAGCCACGCGCAGAGGCGATCCGTGATGCGAGCCTTCATGCAGCTGCGATGCTACATCTCCCGCCCGGACCGGACAGAGATCTTCGGGATAGGGCTGCGAGGGATGATGGCGTCCAAGATGAGGCGCTGAAGAAGGGAAACTGCTTGACGGACTGGACGAGTTATGGTATCACGGATAAGACGATCCGAGACTGGTGTTATGGCTATGACGTCGTTGAGGATATCAAGGCTGAGGCGAGGAAGGCAGGTTTATTAGCGGCGTGAATGCCGTGTTCACGTCAACATTCCTCCATTCTACCATTAGAAGATAATGCTAAGGCCTAACACATAACAGCTCAGCATCTGTGGCCGTTTACCTTCTGGGTGTGAATCTACGAGGGAACAACTTTTTTCAGCTTATACCTTTTTTGCATTAGTGTCTTGGCGACACACTTTACCGCACACGGACATGGGTCCAAGCTCCTTGGTAATGGCTTTGGGTGCTCTTCCTTCCACAACCACCCATGTTTCCGCACTTTTGCTACACGCTCGTGTTTGCCCTTGGGAGCTTCTCTCGTTTGCTCTAAAATCCTCGTCGATCGCATCCTCCTTGGTTCCCCAGCAATTCGAGCGCATCATATCCCAGGGAGCTCTTGCAGCACTTAGGGCTTAACATTCGGCAGTTCAGATACAAGCTACTTAGAGTACAACGTTGAAGGCTAGCACTAGTAGTCCTTCCAATTTATTCCCTGCAGCAGCAATGACGGTCTCCCCTATCAATTGCCCTATAACCGAGCTCATCCGACCTATCTTTGTTGCAAGGCTGCAAGAAGTATGCTTCGCTGTCTCGATCAAGGTTCTCTGTTTGTACCACCACTGGGTCCGCTTGCACCAATCACAGAGAAGGGCGGACGTCCCGAGCATAGGGAGGACTCGTATTGCCGAGGTCTTGGCGCGGCTGCAATATACCGAACACCAACACTTGTGCCTTGATACGCATGCGAGCTTGCACGCGCGAGATGCAATGATCGTAACATAAGACAAAGTAAGGAGTCGTCGGCTTAAACAAAGGCCGAAATCAGCGGGAGGAACCACGGAAATAAGGGAAAGCAGGGTGGGCGAACATGGCTGACGCGCTTCTTCAAGTACTATCCCACTAGGACGGTTCGCTGATTAGGGCACACCCCAGCATGTGGAGGCAGGAGCTAAAGGCGACAACGGGGATCGAGGAAAAAAGGTGGCTGGAGGCCCAATGTTTTCTGACTTTTTTTTTTATTTATGACGCGAGGGGGTTTTCACAAAACAAGGCAAGTAAAAATCAAGCTGGAGCCCCAATAACACCGGCCAGCTGAGTCAACTTGTCCGCGTCTTGCATCTTGTGCTTTATATCTTGCGCCCACTCAGCAGCTATGTGGAGTTCAGAATTTGCCTTCGTTGCTATTATCGCTATCATTCAAGCCGCAACGGTGCTTGCTAAGACTAAATTGCTGACCGGAGGAACCATTGTCGCCTATGATGAGGAATCGCAGCTGCTCAAGGTACTCCGCGGTGGAGCTCTACTTGTCAAAGAGGACCGGATCGATCAGATTCTCGACCAGGCTCCGTCAAACGGTAGTATTCCAGCTGGGACCGAGATTATAGATTGCACTGACAGGATTATTACGCCCGGCTTTATCGACACACACCGCCATGGTTGGCAAACCGTTTTCAAGACCATGGGATCCAATACAACGCTGGCCGACTATGCGGTCCGCTACAGTGCCTCAGTGGCTCAACCGCTCTTTACACCGGAGGATCTATACATAAGTCAGAAGGTCGGCATCTTTGAGGCGCTGAACGCTGGCGTGACTACTATCCTCGATCATGCACACCATACCTGGACCCGCGCACATGCTGAAGCTGGATACAACGCATCGGTTGACAGTGGTGCAAGGGTGTTCTCTGCTTACACATTCCAGAATGTCAGTACAAGTAATTTTACTGTACCAGAGCAGCTACAGCAGTGGCGCGAGCTGGACGCGAGAAAAGCAAGCAACCTTACCTCCCTTGTCATGTCCTATGATGATTTCACAGCGAACCCTCACGGGAAGAACACACAGGACATGGTCAATCTCGCCAAGTAAGTATTACCGCTGCACTTCCAGGCCTGAGAAGCTAATATGCATCACAGAGAAGCAGAGATTCAAGTACTTACCAGCCACCACGTCGCTGGGCCATGGAACCGTATGTGTTAGAAACCTCATCACCCCTTGCAGTCACTAACTCTAGCAACACAGTCGGAAATGCTCCCGAAGATCTGCACAGCGCCGGCATTCTCAATACCAGCATTGCAGTCGTTCTTGCTCATGCTTCCTCCATCTCCGCGGCGAGTGCACAGCTCCTACGCGCTACCAACCAGCACATTTCCATCACTCCCGAGAGCGAGATGCACTATGGCCACCTGCACCCAACCTCGCATCTCATTGCAGATCAGGCTTCCCTTGGTGTCGACACCCATTTCACCTTCTCGACCGATATTCTCACACAGGCACGCCTGTGGCTCCAATCGACACGCTACAAGATGTATTCCAATGTTATCGATCGCTGGCAAATCCCCAACTCGAATCCCTTCTCTGCGGCGCAAGCGTTCCTTCTCGCTACTCGGAACGGCGGACTCGCGCTCGGTCGCAAAGATCTCGGTGTCATCACCGAGGGCGCAAAAGCCGACTTGCTCGTCTGGGATGGAAGGTCGCCGTCGCTTCTTGGATGGGCAGACCCTATCGCGGCGGTTATATTGCATGCCAGTGTCGGCGACATTGAACACGTTCTCGTCGACGGAAAATTTGTGAAGCGCAATAGGAAGCTCACCGTCGAGCACTACGATGCGGATGTGGACCAATTCCTGGACGCGGCAAAGCGCATTCAGCAGAAGCTGCGAGACACACCAATTGCGCCCCAGGCAGGTAATTGGCTGGGAGGTTTCCCTTACGGTGAGCAGTACCAAATAGATGTGCAGAAGGGAGAGGGTACGGGTTATGGTCCAAGCTATGTCTGAGTATCTCATGTAGAGTATGCGCGAGATGTTACGATTTGGTGGTAATTAATGGTCTAGTCGTCTACTCATAGAAAGGCATATTACGAGCTTCGTGGGGCCCTTTTGATGTTTCTTCTACTACTTCGGGCCTGTTACCATTCAAATCTGCATCTCCCAACTCGCAGTATACTCTGGATGCATCGAGACGCGGATGTGATAAGGAATCAAACAGCCAGCCGCCCGCGGCACAGCAGCGTGCCAGCCCGTCGGGTGCTAAACCTGTCTATTCTCTGACCACACCGCACATCCGAGAGCTTCCTTTGTCTGTTCAGCCCTCGCTTGTCTTCATTTCGGACCAAATCTTTCGTTGCTACAAGTCGTCCAGCGAAGCTCACATTTAGCAGAAGTCGCTTCAAACGCTAGCGCTATGGCGGGTACAATCATCCTCACCGGAGCGAACAGCTCCCTCGGCATCCCGGCGGCCGAGCATCTTCTCTCGTTATACCCTGAATACACCGCAATTTTCACGGTGAGAGATGCTTCTGAATCCGACAAGAACACAGCCAAGCTGCGCGAGACCATTGCTCGCTTCCCCGGCGCAAAAGCCACAGTTCATGCTCTCGACCTCTCAAGCTTGTCAGCCGTCCACGCTTTTGCAGACCAAATGTCCCCAGACATATCGAGTGCAAAGTACCCTCCTCTTACCGCGATTATTGCCAACGCGTACTACTGGAATCTTGTCGGCGACCCTGAAATCACCTTGGATGGCTTCGACAAGACCTTCCAGGTTGCTCACATTGCACACTCGGCTCTCGTTTTGCGGCTGCTAGGCAGCTTCGGAGAGAAATGCCGCATTGTTCTGTTGTCGAGCGACTCACACTGGCCTGGCAGGAACTCCATGGAGAAATATCCGCCTGTGATTCCTGACAACTTGGACGAGCTCATCAAGCCGTTTTGCGACGAGGACAAGCAAGGGCGTGGCTATCTCAGGTATGCGACCTCCAAGTTGGCTATCACAACATGGATGTATCCTTTAAATAAGTATCTCCAGAAGGTAAGGAAAGTCGATTTAGTGCCTGAGCTTTCTGACTGGATCCAGGATCCATCTCTTTCCAAGATCAGCGCCGTTGCCATCAACCCAGGGAATCTGGTTGATTCGCGCGCCTTGACTAGCAATACACCCGTGAGCATGCACAGACTGCAGCGATTCGTCTTAAAGCCTCTGTTGCCCCTCCTCAAGCTTCCCATGGGCCGGACCTTGCGTACCTCTGGTCCCGCCGGGGTCGATGTCATCGACCTTGCCGTCAGCCCGAAATATGGCGACAAGAGGGGGTTTTTCACCTTGTTGCAGGAGGACAAGAGCTCACCGGAGAGTCAAGATGAGACCAAGCAAGAGGCTCTGTGGAGAAAGGCCCTGGAATGGGCGGGGATCACAGCGGAGAACACAGCTCTGAAGGTTGGACTATGAGCGATGCAGTCTATGGCACATGATTATTTTCAGTTTATTTCCACAATGACGTCCCCTGCGACCATTCTGGGGGCGCGAAGGGCAAATGCGCTGCATGTACTTATTTCATTTCTCAGCCATAGGTATGATCAGAGAACGATTTCCAGGTCTACACTCGATATTCATTCCTGTTTTGCTCGGTCCGCGAATCTCTTCGAAAATGGAGACGTCTCCATCTTTTTGCAAGCAGCCTGCCAGTTCGACGTCCACTTCCGATACAACGGCTGAGAACCCAACAGTCCCCCAATCCACCTCCCTACCACAATGCCCGTGAGCTGCGCGAGCCTCTCGCTGAAAGGCAGCCAGCTCGGAAATGATAAGTATGATCCGCCCGCGTCGAACATCTACCGGAACCTACGTCAGCCTGGCATCTCCCCGCAAGGAAACAAAGACGATCGACTATGCCCTGTACTATATCGATCTGCTTACTCCAACAACCACATCGTCCTGATACACATATCAATTATGAACGAACACAGTATCAAGCTTAAAAGCATTCACCGTGTCCTCGCCCGGTAGTAGAAATTTCATAGTCTCTCCGCGCTCCCACTCTGTCGGCGCAAGCAGATACAATAAATGGTTTTGCCATTGGCGTATAGTGAATTCCCCGTCGCAGCGGGTAAGTGGTATTCACGGTCAGAAAGAGGCGTACGTGAAAACGATTGACGGGGAACCAACGAGACGTATTTGAGTGTGTGATCACGTACGTATTTATTACCAGTACAGACTCGGACGATATAGCTTCTCCCCGATATCCTGCAGTGGTGGTCTTCGCGATCTTCACGTTATGCTGATGTAGCGATAAAGGTTTCCAGTTCGCATGTCCCCTCTTACAAGGCGGACCCTGATCTTTCGATTTTATTTATAAATTATCATATATTTGTATATTAATCGAACAAAACGTGTGGCTGTGGTGGCTCGGGGCGACCAAAAGGGGTTCGAAAAAGGAGGAGTATGTGCATGCCTTCATATAAATTATCATATGTCCTCTATGTTTTCGTTGACTGATCGCGAAGACTCACACGAAAACTGCGGTGGGTAGCTCTCTTCATATTAGCGAAATATTCGCCTACACGCCTCGTAGTCACACACGCAAATTGATCCGTGCATATCAATGGACTATTATCTAGCAGAAGCAGGGGTCATCATAGGCCGATAGACCAATTAAGCTCTGCAGCTATCAGTACGATAGGTGGGCAATTGAGCATTTAGAGCTTACCCGAGTCTGCCCTGCCTATATTAAGCAGCGGGCTTGTTTTACGCACTATAGCGGCGTAGCGGCGTAGCGGCGACGCCGTTGATAGTCCCAGCTACTTGTTAACCCGATGGGCACGCACATGGTTACGCCCACACTGGGTCCACGTATGGAGCTTTCTTTTGCTCAACTTAGCAATGTTCTGCAAAGCGCAACGGATAGCGAGAATCTGACCGCAGACTTTTGTTAAGCGGGTTCAATAAGGAGATTGTTATTCTGCGTTAGCCATTGTTTCCACCTGCGTCTGTACCGAGATAGCTGAAAATGCGAGCAACATTCTTCTAACAACCTCTCTAGGCGATAATAATACACGTGCGCGAGGCAACCGTACTTGTAGAAGTTAATAGATTTAATAAGATAGTATTATTAAGGTTATAGCCTAAAGGTGTAAACTATAGTTAATAAGACTACTTTATAGATATAAATTCTTTACCTATCTATTATATACCTATTTATATTCTCTATCTCTATTTCTGCGGTTATTATATTTAATAATAATAGCTATTTTAGGTATAGCTATATTACTATTTTACCTAAAAAGGTAATATATTAATAAATAGTTTTATAAACTCTATACTAATACTCTATTTAATCTAGGGCTCTTTAAAAAAAGTAAAAAGTAGTAAATTAAGAATAACTTTTATTAGCGTATACGTTTAGCTAAGTAAGATTTTAAAAGTAATAATTTTAAATTATAAATTAAGTTTTTTATACTAGTCTAGCTACTATATTACTATTTAAAATCGGAATTTAACGTAAATAAGTAATTATTATTTATAATAAATAACTTATAACTTATATAATAAATAACTAAATTTAATAGAACTTTTAGTATAATATATTAAAAATAAGCTATTTAAAATTAAAGAGCTCCTTAAGAAGAATTATAAAAAACGCCTTATAAAGGACCTATAAAATACTTTTTATTATAAAATACTAATATAAAAAAAAGTATACTTTAATTTTTAAAAAGGATAGATTATTTTAAAAAATAATTTACTATAATCTATAATTAGCGCGTTAGATATAAGTTATAAAATTCTTTTAATAAGCAGCCCTATAGTATCTAACTAATAGCTATATAGGATATTCTAGGATAAGAATTAATCTATATCCTCTCTAGGCGGTAATAATAGCACGTGGGCGAAGTAGTCGTGCTAGTAAAAGTTAATAGATTTAATAAAATAGTATTAAGATTATTACCTAGAGGTACGAATTATAGTTAATAGTAAAAGGTATATAAAGACTACTTTAATAAATTCTTCGCCCGTTTACTATATATCTATTTATATATATTTTCTATCTCTATTTTTATAATTATTATATTATTTAATAATTATAGTTATTTTAAGTTTTTTTTTAGAGTTATTATTGTAACGTTACGCAATTTTAGACTAGCTATTTAAACTTCTACTATATTACGTAATTAATTAACTCTTAATAAGCTTCTTACGTAGTAATTATAATAACTTTTTTATTAGTACTAATAATCTATAATCTTTTTAATAATAATTAAAATATTAAAATAACGCCGTACTCCCTATAGAGCTTTTTAGTTTTCTTAAAATAATTACTAACTTTTTTAATAATTTTATATAACTGCCTTATAATACTATAGTATACTCTTTTACTACTACTATTTATTTTAAAGCTCTACTTTTACGCGTATATATATCCCCGCACCTAAATAATTCTAACTACCTTAATAAGCTTTTTTTACTAAAGCTTCGCTTCCTTTACTACTCTAAAGAAGTCTTTTTCTTTTATTATTAAGGTGCTACTGCCGCTATTCTCTATCTTAAATAAAAAAGCCTTACTCTTTTTATACTATTATACTATAAAACCTACTATATTACTATATAACTAAAAATAAACCTTAATATCTTTATAGATATTATTAAGGCTAAAGATTATATTTATTTTAAATAAGAAGAGACGCGTTAGAATTAAATTAAAATTAAAAATATTAACTAAAAGATTTAGTTTATTAAATAGGCCAGCCTACCGTACTACGCGGAGATAGAAATTAAAATAGTCCTTAATATAATCTAACTAATTATTACTATTAGCGAAAGCCTATACCGTACGCTAAAAATTACTTAGTAAACTAATTATTAAACGCTAAAACGCTAATATAGTAAATATAATAAAAATAAAAAGTCTTATTTTAATTATATTAAAAAAATTTCTAGACTTTAAGTATGTAGTATTTATAAAAAAAAGAGAAAGCTATTATAGTCGCTATTTTAAACGCCCTATATATTAAATACTTTATATATAGCCTATAGTTCTGCCTAAAATAATAATAACTTATAAATACTTAATTACTATTTTATAATTATTGCCCTACTGTTGTTATAACTATCGCCTAATAAGTTATTTATTAAATTATTACTTTACTACTATAAAATTTAAAAAATCTTATATTTAATAGGTCTTAGTTATAGCGCCTCTATTTTTATTTACCTATATTAAGTAAGGATATAGCGTATATAAAGTCGATACAGCTCCTATAGATAAACGTAAAAAAATAGTTTTTTTAAGTATAGCTATACTACTATTTTACCTAAAAAGGTAATATATTAATAAATAGTTTTATAAGCTCTATACTAATACCCAATTTAACTTAGGGCTCTTTAAGAAAGGTAAAAAGTAGTAAATTAAAAACAACATTAATAAATATATTTATAAAACTAAGTATGACTTTAAAAACTATTTTAAGCTAAAAATTAGATTTTTTATACTAGTTTAGCTGTTATATTACTATTTAAAATTAGAATTTAATATAAATAGGTAATTACTCTTTCTTTATAATAAATAACTAACCTTAATAAAACTTCTAGTATAGTATATTAAAAATAAACTATTTAAAATTAAAAAACTCTTTAAAAAGGATTATGAAAAACGCCTTATATAGGATTTATAGTACTTATTCTATTATAAAATACTAATAAAAAAGGAAAAAGCGTATTTTAATTTTTAAAGGGGGTAAAATATTTTAAAAAATAATTTACTATAAAATATAATTAGTATATTAGATATAAATAATAAAATTACTATATAGATTATAATAGGAAAATTATTGTTAAATCGATCTATAGCTGCTAATTCTAATACACGAAATCTCCTGTGAGGAATTTGTTTCGTTATACTAAAAGCTTCCCCTATATCTAAGGTAATATCGCGATAGCAAATTAACTGGCAGCGCCAATTGCGAATTCCTAATTCCTAAGTTACTAGTCTGATTTTGGTGGTAAAATATCCTGCTTGAAGAGAATTCAGCTCTGCAAGGCTGATCGGGAAGAAAGTAAGGGAAATTGGGATGATTTGTGTTTATTCTATCTTAAGCTTGCGTATGCATCCTGTATCTGCGAGATTCGAGATTACCCTATGCGGCCTTGTCGATTGGTTAATCGATCGCTGCCACACCCTCGCGCCGCTTCACACGTACTTTAAACGGCCGTCTTTCCACAACTGTGAAGGTTTGTTGCTGATCCTATTGCAACTTTCCAGCATCGGTATTAGCAGGCAGTAAGTCAAATCTCTATACCAACCGAGCCAAGATAAGGCGCATCTCAGTCCATGCAAGCAGTCTTCTAATGCAGGACCGCGGACCGACCCCGAAAGGCTGAATAGTATTCTGTTGATCCATTCCGAACTCAAGACTTTTCTTTTCGAGCCATCGTTCCGGACGGAATGCGTCAGGATTATACCACAGCTTTGGAGACCGCGACACTGTCAATGAATGCACGTTAACAAATATACCCTCTGGTAAGCGCTCTCCGCAGACCGTGCCGCCGCCTGGTGGCACTATTCGTGGTGCTCCAACCGGCCTGTTCAAATTTAGTCTCATGAGAATAGCTGTGCGAGAGTGCTGTAAACCTTACGTTGGGTTGCACATGCGAAGGCCTTCGTTGAGGACCGCGTTAAGGCACGGCAGGTCCTTGAGAGCGGAAAGAGTGAAGTCGCCTTCACTTTTGAACGCTTTCCGAATCTCAGCAGCAAGCAATGCCATCTTGTCAGGATTCCGGACGAGATAGTTCGTCGTGCCGCTTAGCACAGTGATAGTTGTCTCTCTACCTGCGACGATGAGGACACTGGACGTAGCTAGCATTTCTGGGTATGAAAGCCCGTCCACCCCCTTCTCGTCCCGTCTGATCATGGAGATTAGATCAGGTCTGTCTTTCTCGAGGTTCAAGCGACGATTGATCTTGTCTACCGACATTCTCCAGTGTTCCATTCCCTTCTTTATCACGGTCTTGGGTATAGCGAAGCTCATGAGCCAGTTGAGGGCGGGATAGTATCTTAGAGTGACTCGGTACGTGGCTGCCCTAAGAGATGTAAAAATCATAGAACACCATGGGTGGTGCTCGGAACTTTCCAAGCACCCAAAAGGCTCTCCGAAGCCTAGGTCCCCAATTTCATCGAAGACGACAAAGCTGAGCCAACGCATAATGTCGATGATGGCTCCCCCGCTGCTTGACGAAGCCAGCTTGTCGAGCTTTGAGATGAACAGGTGGACATGGGACAGAATGATGGGTTCCTGCATGCGCACTGCCTTTTCGGTAAAGGCCGGGTCCATGGCCCTGCGAAAGCGTGAGTGGACCTTGATATCGAGCGCGTTTAGAACAGATGGTGGCCGCCCTTTGGCCGCACCATGCCAGAGCGCGCTCTTGGGAAACGCCGGACGACCAGGCGCATTCGCATATATGTCCTGCCACGCTTCGGGTCGCGCAAACGAAAGCTCATCGGGTGCGATGCGCACTATGTCGCCGTAACGTGTATGTAGGTCCTGGACATCGGTGTGCAACCACCCGGACCAGAGTGAGAGGATGTAGCAAAATCTCGTCGCAGCCCACCCCTTCGGCCCTGGATACTTAGATAAGGGGTGAAAATACATGTTAAAGATGGCATAACAGAGGAGGTACTGGTGTCGTTCGTCAGTCCTGGACTGGACAGGTCCACACTCTGCATACCACGATAAAGGCAGCTGCCATTCCAAACAGTTTGACCGTAAAGTCTTGGAAGGCGACATTGAAAAGCGTCATCCTGCAGATGGGGTCTTTAGCCTGGCTAATCTCGAGAAAGGTGAAAACTAAAAGTGACAAGGTGCTAGCTATTAATTTTCTTCTAATAATTATATAGTATACTATACGCTAAAAAGCGCTATTATATATTTTAATAAGGCGATTTATTTATTTTTTATTTACTAATTCTAATACGCCTCCTTTATATTTTTTAATTTAATAAAGTCTTATATAGCTTTTTTATAACATTCCTTATACGCGGGTTATTTTTTTTAAAAATATTATTTAATTACTATTATAAAATTAGTTAAATATATACATTTTTAATTAAATATATTATTTATTTAGGCTAAGTAAACGCTATTTACTATACTAGAGATATATTTGCCTAAATAGCTCTAGTACTTATAAGCGCTAATTTTTTTTTATAAAAATAGATTAGGTATAAATTAATTTATTTAAATTATAATAGTATTTATTACGTACGCCTATAACTCTATTATTATATTTTAAATAAGGTTTAGGTTAGATTTAGTACTAGTAATAAAATTTTTTTTTAAATAGCTCTAAAAATATTAGTATAATAATTAAAAATATTATAGCTAATAAAATAATTAAAATCGCGTTAAGAATATAAAAAATAAAAAATTAATAAATATTATTATAATAAAAATTTATATATAGCTTTTATACACTATATTTTATATATATTATAGTATCTTTTTAGAGACGATAGCCTTAATACTAATATTATTAAATTAGATTATTTTTATAACACTACTACCTTACGCGCGTACGTATTAAAGTTTATAAAAAAAAAGTGTTAACTGTATATTCGACTGTCTAGTAATTTATATTAGGGGCGTTAGGCGATAACTAATTTACGTAGCGCTAGTTAATTACTAAACGTACCTATACGGCACGACGATATTAAACGACTTTATAAATAGAGTAGTTATATATAGCCGGTTTATCGCTTACTACGTACTTACTTTATATAAAAATAGATAAAAATAGAAATATTATAAGTAAAGTCTACTAATATATAATTATATATCTAGACTTATTAACTTAAAAATATAAACAATAAATAGATTTATATACTTTAATAAATTATTATATATGTATTACAGGGGGGTGCAATAAAAAAGGGTATATTAAAAAAATAGTTTTTTAAACTTATATAGTTCTATTAATATTAAATATATTAAATTTAAAATTATATTACGTAAAAATAAAATTATAAATTATTATATAATAAAGTCTAATTAGGCTTACCGTATTTATAGCCTTAGTTATATAGTTTTAAACTTAAGAACTTTTTTTATCTCTAGTTTACCTATTTATAACTTTTTAACTAAGGTATAAAATTAGCTATAAAATATATATATAAAATTAATAATTAAATATTTTTTATAATTAAACTTTTAAATATAATTATTTATCTAAATATATAGTATTTTAAATTTATAACTTTTAGGCTTTATTTATATAATATAGACTTTTTTTTAAAAAGCTAATATTTAATTTATTTTTAAAAATATAAAATATTAAAAATAAGTAGAACTGTATAGGAAATGTAAAAATAATAAAATTTTATAATTTATAATTATTTTACGTTAGTAATAGTGGAAAAACATTTTAAATTTTTATTTAAAAAAAAGTGTTATAACTTAATAAATAGTAAAGATATTAATTAAGATTTTTTTATATCTTTTTAGTATTATAATATAATACACTTTTAAAATTTTACTATTACCTAAATATGGTAGACTAATATTAAGTATATATTATCTAATATTAATAATATATTATTATGCTTACAATACTATTATAATATTTAAAAATATATTTATATTTATATAAAATACCGATTACGTACTATATATAAACCTATCTTTAAATATCTCCTCTTATTTAATTTTAATAAAATATAGAATAATTTTAATAAAATATAGAATAACTTTTATAAACTATTATTAATCTATACTATAAATTTCTATATTAATAAAATTCTAAACTTAGGATTATATATATATATTATAGCTAATTTTATACGCTAGTTAAAAAGTTATAAATAGGTAAACTAGAGGTAAAAAGAATTCTTAAGTTTATGACTATATAACTAAGGCTATAAATATGCTAAGCCTAATTAGTCTTTATTATATAATAAATGCTATCTTTCTTTATTACGTAATATAATTTTTAATTTAATATATTTAATATTAATAAAACTATATAAGTTTAAAAAACTAATTTTTTTTAATTTACTCTTTTTTGTTACACTCTCTATATTATATATATATTTTAAAATTTATAAGTAGTGTAATTAAAAAAAGTAATTACCCTTCTAAGTAGGAGGCGAAAAACTACTTTACTTAGGTAACCTAAGTGTAAAACTATATTATATTTACTAAAATTAATATACGGAGTTTACTATTACTTTAATAGTTTTTATTTAATACAGTTTAATCTAATTTTATAATATTATACCTTTTAGAGCGCTAAAACTCTTAATATAAAATTTTTTTACCGCTATTACTGGCAGCTTTCTTTAATACTTAATAACTTAATAATAATAACCTTTCTGCTAATTCTCTCTTTATAAGAATAATTTTGCTTCTAATAAAGGCTCTTAATAAAGAATCCTTAGTAAAGTACTAATTAATTTAAACCTCTTTAGGCGCCTTTACTAGTTATAATTTAAAAAATTATATATTTTAAAATACTACTACTACTACCGCCGCCTGTTATAAGTATTTATACTTAGTAACCCTCTTATACTTTTATTTTTACTTAATCCCTTTTTCTACACGTATATAAGTATATATTTTATACTTACTTTGGCTACAGCTTAAAATTATAGATTTTATTCTTATAGTATACTATTAGTTTTTTTATATTTTTAGTAATAATTACCGTACGCTTCTAAGGCGATTTATTAATAGTATTATATAAGGTAGTAAGGGCGTTTACTTATTATATATACTACTACTAGACGGCCGAATTACTATATACTAAAATAATAATACTAAGTTTAAATATAGTAAGAGCTACTATATCTAGCTAAAAAAAGTATATATACTATTTAGGCTAAACGAAGTCGCCTTTATATAATTTTTTAATATCCTTAATTTTTAATTTAGTAATTTATAAAGCGTAAAGATATAGGTATTCGTTTATAGCTATATAGAAGTTATATAAAGAATTTATTTATATTTTATTTTTTAATGCCTTATTAGTCTTAATAGTAATGCGTAAATACTATTTAAACTTATTAGATATAGTAATTAGGCAATTTTAATAATAGAGAAAGTTTATATAGTAATTATATAGATTCTTTTACTATTTATATTATATATATAGCCCTTAAGGTAACTGTATTATATTACGCTAAGTATCTTAGTACTTATTAATATAGACTATTAGTTTAATACTAACTACTAGCCTACTAGTATATTTATTATTTAATTAAGTAGCTGTTCGAATAGATATTATTCTTAGTTAACTTTTATAAGTTTAGCTTTTAATTATTACGTATATAGTTTAGTACTTAATAGAGTTTCTTTACTATATTTATACCCCTAAATTGTCGTTTAGGCGTACTTATTACTTTTTAGAAAAAAAGTAATTAAAAAATATTATATAAAAATAAATAGTAAAGTAAAAATATTAAATTATAAATATTTTAAAAAAATAATTATAAAAGTTTTAGTAATTATATTATATAAAGAGAGGTAAAGTGTAGTATTAAAACACTAGTCTTAAAAAGGTATAGGCTAAAAAAAGTTATTTTCCTAAATATAGTTAAAAAAAATAAGCGTATATAAAAATTTTAAAAAATATTATTTATTTTAGTTAGTAAACTTATAACTATAGAATATAGCTTAATATATTAAATAATTTAGTATACTAGTTTAGTATACTAGTATAGGGCTACTATTACCTTAATTTTTTTTTTTTTTTTTAGTCTAGACTACTATAGTATTATTATACTATAATACGCCTACTCTACTATATTATTATTAAAATTATTATTATTATATAATAGTATCTAGTATATTAACGTAAATACTAGTATAATATTTATTTTTAGTAGCGTAGCTTATAGAGTATAATTAGTTAATATATATAAGTATACTAATAGCGACTTTATGTATTATAATTACTTTTAAAAACGAGACTACGACTATTACTAAGCCTTATATACCTATTTATAAGGGTATATTTAATAATAACTTATATAAGCAAGCGGTAGAGGTAGTTATAAAATATTTATTATTAAATATATAAGTATACGCTAATAAAGTTACTAAAGTTAATACTATAAAAACTAATATAATAAAAAAAGAAATACTATAACGCTATATACTACCTACTTACCGGAGCTAAAGGAGATAAGTATATAATAATAATAGTAGGGAAAGGTATTAAACTATATTTACTAGTATAGTATATTTAAATATAGTATATTATAAATAATTATATTTTAACTATACTATAAGGCACTAAGCTCTAATAGCTTATAGTAAGGTTATATAAAAAAAAAGTAAAAGAATAAAAAATAAATTTTATACTTAAGATAATTAATTATATATATTTAGAGAAGATATTTAATATAATAGTAGCTATTAAATTAGTAAATATAGTAACTACTATATATTAAAAAAATAAAAGATAAATAGGTATATTATATTACGTATACGCCTAAGTGTCGATAGGCGTTTATATATTAATAAAATAGGTAGAGAATTTAGAGGACTATACTACGTATAGATAAATAGTAGCTCTTTAATACTATTTATATTATCTAAAAAAAGATTAACTTAATAGTTAAATATAAGGTAATAACTATTATTTATAGTAGATAAGGCCGTAAAAACGCTACTAGTAATTATATTAGTTAATAATTATTAAATAAAAATATTAAATTAAAACTACTTAAAGGTAATAATTTTATTAATTTTTATTTTTATTTTTATAGTTTTATAATATTTATTAAAATTTTTATAATTATTTAACTAAGCTCTATACTAGTAATTTGTATATTTATTTTTAATATATAAATACTAGTTTTTATTAATTATTACTATTTTAATTTAATTAAAAATACTATTTATATTTATATACTAATTAAACAAATAGTATAGCTGTAGTAGTTTAGAGTAACTAAAAGGGGTTTTAAAAAAGGAGAAGTATATATATACCTTTATACTTAATATATTAAAAAATTTAAATAAGGCTAGGTTAAAAAAGGTATAACGCCTCGCGCTAGTGTACTAGCGTGCTTAGTATACCCCCCTAAAAAACGTTAAGTCGTAAAACTTTAGTATAAAAAGTTTAGTATAAAAACTATATTTTTAAAAAAAAAATATATATAGGGTATAGCTACTACTACTACCTATATATTTTTTTTCTATCTCTCTTATAGTTAACACAGTTAAACGTTTATTAAATAAAAAAAAATACTTATTAAAATATTATTATTTTTTTTTTCTTTAAAGGTCTTAATACTACTCTTTCCCTTATTAACGCTAACAATAAAATATATTTAGTAATTAATTTTAAAATATCTAAAATAGTACTTAGTATAATTAACTAAGTTTTTTTTACTATATTATTCTACTTTACGGGCGATAAAGACATAATTTTAATAGATATTTATAAATATAAGCTCTTTATTCGTCCGGAGGTGGCTAATAGAGAAAATTATAATTTATTAAATTATAAGATTACAGCTATATTTAACTATAAGTATAGTTATATAAATAAAATAATAGCCCTATTTATTAGAAAAGCAGTTAAGATATTAAACGTTAGGTTAGTAGTATTAATAGTTATAAAAAAGTTATTAATAGGGGCGTATAGGGATATAATAAAGGTAAAAAAAAAATAAAAAAATATAATATATAATTTATAGCGGAGTTTATAGGTAAGATAAGTATTTTATAGATATAGTAGATACTCTTTAGTATAAAGAATATAGTAGAGGTAAAAGTAAAAATAAAAGTAAAAACGTCCTAAGTACGAAGCCTATAGAGTAATAAGTAAAAAATAGTAAAACCTTTATAGAAATACTAAGTAGTTAATATTTAAAAGTTTTAGGGGGGCTTATATATAATAAGTAGTTTTTTCTTCGGTACGGTGCGTAGGCTAAATAAATAGACTAGTAGATAGACGTGCTTAGTATTATATTATATTATTATAATAAGTAAGAAAGGAGATATAATTATAAATAAAAATATTAATTATTATTAAATGCTATACCACCTATATATATAGGCGGAGCAAAAAATAATAGAAATAAATATAACGTCTATTTTATTATATAAAAATAAAGTTAAAAAAGTAACTAATAGGTTATAATAGTAATTATCGGCCATACTATTTATAATATTTTATTTTAAAGAAATTTAGTTATTTAGTATATTATAAAGGTAATAGTATATATTATTATTTTATTATATACTATAAAGAAGTTACTATTTTTTTTTAAATAAACGTTTAGTACTAGATTAAAAAAATTATAAATAAACTTATTATAGATAATAAGGTAGTTAATACTATTTTAATTTATTATAACTAAATATATATATTATTAGTATATGTGTTATTATATAATAATATACTATATATTTTCTTTTATAATTTTTTTATATTTATTTATAGAAGTTATATGGACTTAGTGTATACTATATTTTTACTTAATATAGGTAGGTAAAATAAAGGCACTATAACTAAAACCTATTAAATATAGAATTTTTAAAATTCTATTATAGCTAATAGAGTAATAATTTAAACTAATAACTTATTAGACTATAGTAGTAATAACGCTAGAATTATAGTTATAAAATAGTAATAAAGTATTTATAAGTTATTATTTTAAATAGAACTATAGATTAATATTTTAAATAGAACTATAGGTCGTTATTTTAAATAAAACTACAGGTTATTATTTTAAATAAAACTATAAATAAAACTATAGGTAAAATTATAAATAAAACTATAAGTAAAACTATAGACTATATATAGCGCGTTTAAAATAGTATATATAGTAGCTTTTTCACTTTTTTATAAATACTATATATAAATTTTAAAATCTTTTTTAATATAATTAGAACTAAATCTTTTATTTTCTCTTTATTATATTTACGTTAGTATTTTAGCGTTTAATAATTAAGTTAAGTAATCTATAGTATACAGTATAAGCTTTTACTAATAGTAATAACTAGCTAAATTACGTTAAAAACTATTTTAACTTTTATATTAATACAGTACTACTAGCTAGTGTATTTAATAAATAAAAAAATATTTTAGTTAATATTTTTAATTCTATTTTAATTCTAATGCATTTTTTTTTATTTAAGTAAAACGTAATTTTTAATTATAATAATATCTATCAAGATAAAGTTTAATTTTACTTATATAAGGATATAGTAAAATGTATAAAAAAATAATAAAAAAAGAGTTATACTCTCTTATAAAGGGTAGAGAGTAGTAATATTTAAAAAAAAAATTCTTTATAGCAGCGCGAAATTAAAAAGTATAATTATAGTAAAAGAAGTTTATTAAAATAGTTAAAATTATTTAGATACAGGAATATATATATACGTAGAAATAAAATTTTAAAATAAAATAAATAATAGGCGGTAAGAGGAGGATACGCTGTAGTACTATAAGATAGTTATAAAAACTTACTATTAAAAAAGTTAGTAATTATTATAAGATAATTAAAAAATACTATAGAAAACACTATACTATATTTTAATACTATACTTACTATTTATCTAAAAAGGTTATAGGTTATTAGTGCTGGTAAAAAAGTTATTATAATTACTATATAATAAGCTATTTAAGAGTTAGTTAATTACGTAATATAGTAAAAGTTTAAATAGTTAGTCTAGAGTTATATAGAGTTACGGTAATAATTTAAAAAAAAATATTTTTTTATTTTATTTTAAATATTATAGAGCCGTTTTATAAAAATATTTATAATAGTTAATAGTTATTTCTTTTTAAAAATATAAGTACAATTCTAAAAGTATAGTTTTATTTTAATAAAAGTATAGTATTATAATATATATATATATAAATTAAATAAAAATATAATTATTACAGTTATAGGAAAAATTAATAAAAGTTTTAAAAAGAGAAAGTATATATATATTTTTATATTTAATATAATAAAAATAATAGATATAACTAAATTAATAATAGTATAATATAATATAAATAAAATTATTTATAAAATAATTTTAATATATAATAAATATAGTAATAAAAAAATAAAATATATAATTATATAGTACATATTACACTAAAAATATATTTTATATTAATATAAAAATAAAAAAAATATAATTATAATAACTATAAAAATAATTAAAAAGATTTAAAAAAATATTATATATATATTGTTAAATTTAATATATTAAAACAGTTAAGTAAAATTAAATTAAAAAAAGTATAGTACTATACTAGACTATATTAATATACTATTACGCTTAGTACTTAATACGTCCCTAAAAAAATTATTAAATTAAAAAAGTCTAGTATAGATATAATATTTTTTATAAAAATATATATATAAAAATATTATTACTTTTATATATTTTTTTATTTTTATTAATAATATAATTAAATAGTTAATATAAATATAAATATATATATTTAAATTTTTACTATAATATTATAGAATTTTAAAATAGTTATTTAAGTTATAACTATATTATGTAATTATTTTTACTAATTTATACTAATATATTATTTATATAATAATTATAATAACTTTATACTATTACTAATAATTTATAATCTTATTAATAATTATTTAAATATTAAAATAATATCGTACCCCTATAGTTCTTTTTAGTCTTCTTAATAAGCTTTTATATAAAATTATCTTATAGCGCTATAGTATACACTTTTTCTATTACCTACTATCTATTTTAATATTTTACTTTTTATAGAACTGTACTTTAAAGTATATATATATTTTTATATTTAAATAATTTTATTATTTTAATAAGCTTTGTTTTACTAAAGCTTCACTTTTTTATAATTATTTATATTTTTATATATAAATAATAAATAATATAATAAGTACTATTTTAAAAATATTTTTTAGTATTATTAAAATACTACTACTATTACCGCTACTATATATTAGTGCTAGTTACTTAAAAAATTTATAGAGAAGTCTCTACTATAAAGATATATAAAAATATATATTAGAAAAAGAAACTAAGATAAATTAAGTACTAATAGTATATATAGAGTAGTTAATTTAAATAGATTTACTAGTAATACGGAGCGTATAGATTATATAGTTATAATTATATAATTATATAATCTGCACTAGCGCGTAGAACCCCTATTTAGCTATTATATAGATAGTAGAGAAAAAGAGTAATTAATTAAAATATAACTATTATTATTTATTATTTTATACTATTTTTTATTTTTTATAATATTATAAACGACTATTACTTTGTATAAATAGAATATAGTTATTCTAATACTAATTAGTAGTTAGTTAATAAATTTATTTAACTACTTTATTACTAATAGTTAATTAGATTTTTTTACCTATGATACAAGTAGATTAATAAATTTATTTAACTACTTTATTACTAGTAGTTAATTAGATTTCTTTATTTACTATAAATTAGTAAGGGCGTATAAAGAGGTTAAGGTATTATTAAATTTATACTACGTAAAAATATTTTTATATATTATATAACTCTTCCCTGTATCTGTAGATAAAAAAGAGTATATTAAATTATATATTTTATTAAACCCTTATCTGTTTAAAAAATAAGAATAACTTTTTTTAAAACTAAACTATTTTATATAAATACGCTAGTACTATAAGCTAAAATTATATAATTAATTATATATTATATAAACTAGATAATATAATAGTACTAAAAAAAGCTTTCTCTATAAGGAAAGATAAAAAGTATATAATAAAGATAGATCTAGATTTATTATAGAAAAAATATATTTAAAAATATAATATTTTTATATAAGTACTTAAAGACTAGACTAAGTTATAATACTAAATAAAAAATTTAGATATTTAGAATAACTTATTTACTAAATAACTTAATACGTACGGCGATAAATAGTAAAAAAGAATAATTATATAAATTACTTTTTAGTAAATTTTTTTTTTTATATATTATATTCTTTTACTTTATCGCATGAATATTAAAAGAAAATTTTTTTTAAAGTATTATACCTAAAGAAAATAAAAGAAAAATAAAGAAAAACTTTTTACTTTTTTTATATATCCCTAATCCCCCTCTATATTAATAAAGAAAAAATAAAAAAAAAGATAAAAAAAACTTAAATATAATACTTATATCGGGCTTTATATAATTATTATATATAAAAATTATATATATTATTTTAGTATTCTACTAATGTGTAATATTCTATAAAGGGTAAAAATTTAGTATTATTATTATACCTTTACGTGTACGGCTGCGCCTTTAAAACTCTATATAACTAAACTAAAAGTATATAAAAATAGTCTTTATAGTAAATAATCTTTATAGTAAAGAGGGTTAAATTAATATTATTAGACAGGATAATATCTATATTATATAAGAGTAACTAGTATACTATATATTTATTATTTTATAAAATATTACTGTATAAAAAAAATTACACAAGAATATATACGTACGTTAATATATAAAACTAATAAAAATACCCTATTAATAGTTATTTTAATAGAAATAGTAACCTAGATTTATCTACTAAATATAGAAGTCTATATAAAAATAAAACTAGATATAACTATAATTTATTATAATTACTATAGCTATTATTGTCTGTATAAAACTAAAACTATTTTAAAAGTTTTATTAGAGGTTAACTTTATATAAAAGAGGATAGTTAGGAAGTTAAAAAAAAAATAATATTTAAAACTACGTACGGAGATAATATTAGATAAAATTTAAAAAAAAAGATATTATAGAAAGAAAAAGGCTTCTTTTTATATACTACTATTTTATATATCTTTAGACTAATTTTTCTTAACTATTATATAATAACTCCTTACTTTTATTTATTATAATTTTATTCTTTACTTTCGCGTAACGTATAAAGTTATTAACTCTTTACTTTAGTTTATTATAATCTTAATTAATAAGTAGCAGTATACTATACTATTTTACTTTTTATTATTATATAACGCGCGAACAACAGACTATAATATAGTTATATAAAAATATATTAAAATAAAAGGATACTTATATAAAAAGTAGAAAAAGATATAAAAAAATAAAATATTTATACGATATTACTATAAAAAGAAAAATTACTAGTATATATAGAGTAGTTAATCTAGATAGATTCGCTAGTAATATAGAGTATATAAATTATATAACTATAGTTATATAATTGTATAATTTATACTAGTGTATAGAACCCCTATCTAGCTATTATATAAATAGTAGAGAGGAAAAGTAATTAATTAGAATATAACTATTATTATTTATTATTTTATACTATTTCCTATTTTTTATAATATTACAGATAACTATTACTCCGTATAAGTAAAGTATAGTTATCCTAATAAATAGACCTAATATAGAAAAATATTAAAAAGGTACTAAAATATATAAATAATATAAATAAAATATATATTTTAAGTACTTTAAAATATAGTTTTACTAGTATTAGTTAAAGGGAGTAAGAAGATTAAACTAGTATAATTAAGGAAAAAAGGTCTATATTAAATCTAATTAATTTAAATTAAGTATAGGGTTTAATAGAGATCTATATTAAAAAAATATTAAAAAATATAACTAGTATTTTTAACTATAATCTAAATTTAATAATTATTAGTAAATATAAATAATATTTTAAAGTAATAATATTTTATTATAATATCTTATTTTTTTTATTTATAATTAGTCCTTTCCCGACGCCATAACTATTCTTTTATATATATATAAAGTATAAGCTATTTATTAAAAAATTATAAAACTTATAATTTATTAATAATTTATCTATTATAATAGAAGTATAGATAGGTTAGTATATAATAAGTTATTAATTTTTTTATTTTATTTATAATAATAACGTACGTAATAATATTAAGTAATAGTAGTATAATAGTAAAACTATTATAAAAACCTTTAATAAAATATAATTAAACTTATTAACTATTTTTAATTCTATTTTATTTACTTTTTACTGAATTTTTATTATACGTATTATCGACTATTTTATTTAAAATTTTATTAATTTATGTTCTATAAAATTATAAACTTAAGCTTACTTATAAAACCTATTTAATTTCTACGTAGTACTCTTTTTATTATTTATTATACAATTTACTTATACTCTATATAGACGTTTAATTAAAAAAAACTCTAAATAATAATTTTAAACTTTTTTTTTAAAAAGTATATCTATTTTACTACGTACAATAAAAAGGATAATTTTATAAATATTAGTTATTAAAAAATAGTTTTCGGTATTATATTATTATATAATTTTTAAGTATATAAAAAAAATTTAATATCTTTTTATTAGTTCTATACGCGTTTAAGGCGGCACTATAAAAGAATAAAAATATATAAACTATTTATAGGACTTTCTAAATACTACTATAAAGTATTTAGAATTTATAATATTAGTAATATTAATAAGTAAAACCTAACTAAATTTAGTTAAAATTTAACTAGTATTATGTTTTTATATTTATTTATAAAAGTTATATTAAATTTTATATACACTATATTTTTACTTAATATAAAAATATATCGAAAAGTAATAAGTACGCCTAGACCTTAATCCAGGGGTATAAACGTAGTAAGGGAACTCTATCAGGTACTAAACTGTATACGTAATAGTATATATTATTAAAATTAAAAAATAGTAAAATTCTAAAATTTTATTTATATATTTTATATTATTAATACTTTATATAATTATATATTAAATTTTAAACATTTTATAAGTAATTTTAGTATTATAATATATTATTATTATAATTATTATTATTATTATATAATATATACTTAACATTAGTTTAATCTATTTAAATAATAGTAAAATATTAAAAGTTTAGTATACTATATAACTTAAAATAGTAAATTAAATTTATTTTATTATTTCTATTATTACTCTCGAGTAGAAGTATAAAAGGCTTATTTATTTTTTAATATTTTAATTGTATTATATTTTACCCCGCCTACTAATAGTCCGTAAATTAATAATATTATTATATCCTTATTACGTAATATAAAGTAATATTATTTTATTTAATTTTATATAAGTCTTTATACTATCTATTAAACTCTTTACTAAAATAATAATACTATAAAAACTCGTTAAAATAAGTTACGTATATACCCAGCTTATCTAGTCTTATAAAAAAAAAATTATTATTTACTATTCTTAGTACCGACGCTACCTATAATTACTTATTACTTAATTAGTAACACCTATTAAGTAAAAATAAAAATCTTTTTAAAGTTTATAATACTTAGTTATTTTTTTATTTTATTTTAGATTTTATAAGCGTACTAATAAATCTATTTTATCTTATTAGTCTAAGCTTAAGATTACTCTATTACTTCTAGTTCTATTAATAACGTTAGGTCTTTTAGTTCTTTTTTATTAATTACCTACTTTTATAAAATCTTTATTTTATTAGCCCGGAATCTATCTATATAGAATAATATACTAAAGAGGGCTTTAAAGTAGCTAAAAATAATATACTTAAAACGTGTATATAGAGTAATTAACCTAAATAGATTCGCTAGTAATACGAAGTGTACAGATTATATAGCTATAGTTATATAATTATATAATTTATACTAGCGCGTAGAACCCCTATCTAGCTATTATATAAATAGCAGAGAGGAAGAAAAATTATTATTTAAAATATAGCTATTATTATTTGTTATTTTATACTATTTCCTATTTTCTATTTTTTATAATATTATAGACGACTACTACTCCGTATAAACAGAGTATAGTTAACCTAATACTAATTAGTAGTTAGTTAATTAATTTATTTAACTACTTTATTACTAATAATTAATTAGATTTATTTATCTACCGCAAATTAGCAAGGGCGTATAAAAAGGTTAAAATATTATTAAACCTATACTATATAAAAATACTCTTATATATTACACGACTCTTCCCCGTATCTATAAATAAAAAAAATATATTAAATTATATATTTTATTAAACCCTTATCTGTATAAAAGATAAGAATAATTCTTTTTAAAACTAAACTACTTTATATAAACGCGCTAACACTATAAACTAAAACTATATAATTAATTATATATCGTACAAACTAAATAATATAATAATACTAAAAAAAGCTTCCTCTATAAGGAAAGGTAAGAAACGTATAATAGAGATAGACCTAGATTTATTATAAAAAAAATATACTTAAGAATATAATATCTCTATACGAGTACTTAAAGACTAGACTAAGTTATAATACTAGATAAAAGATCTAAATATTTTAGATAACTTATTTTTTAAATAACTTAATACGTACGTTAGCTGCGTTATTATAAAACTTTATATAAAGTAAAGAGATAACTAAAACTTAGTTATTTTATACTATAATTTATTTACTAGGTAGAACTATAGCTACTCTATATTACTAAAATAAGTATTTTAAAGAGAACTACTAAGAATCTTATAAAATAAGGGCGTATAACCTTTAGTAAATAAATAAAAAAGAATACTATAAAGTTCTATATAAACTCTCCTTTAGATTATAAAAAAATATTAAAAAGTTAAAGACCTCTACGCGAAATTAAGAAATTTAATAAAAAGTCTAATTATTACTACAAAATAACCCGTATAGAAACTATTAAATTTAAATTTTTAAATTTCTAGCTAATAGCTAAATATTTTATATACTCTAGCTATACCTTCTATATAGTAAGAAAGCCAACTATTATAATATATATTATATAAGTAATTAATCCTGCTATACTAGTATTACCTAAAAAATTTTAGACCTATATCGTATAAGTATAGATACAGACTATATAAATCTAAATAATTTTAGCCTTTATATAATTTATATCCCCTAGTACTGCCTTTAGATATATATAATAGTAGACTATAATATTTAATATATTTATTATTATATAATTCTAAAATGTTACTATTTCCCCTAAAAACTAATTATAAAATATTAATAACTAATTACCTACTAACCTTTTAACCTTTATACGCTACTTACTAAAATCTAATATTTTAACTTTTATCTATACAAGATATACCGCTAAAAAAATTTAATTTATAAAAAATAATTATATTCTAGAAGATATAGAAGAAGGTAAATAATTATACTAATTACTTATATAATATTCTAGCTAATAAGACTTATATTTTTATTAAACTTTACTAAAAAATTAATATCTAAAAGTTATAATACGCTGTTATTTTTTTAAATATTTTAAAAAATCGCGCAGGCTAGTTCTACCTATATAATATTAGCCTAAAATACTTATAAAAATAGTTATATAATAGATTAAACTACTATTTTAATATATATATTAATTATAACTAGTATTAAACTAATTAGACTACTATTATCTTTATATAATTTAAATAAAAAAAACTTAATAAGACTCCGCACAAAGTCTTAGAGGTAATAATTAATAAATTAACTCTAGTATAAAGAGTTTTAGGCCCCTAGTTTAAAAAAGAAGTACTACTCTATACAGCAATTATATAAGTATATTAAAGTTAACTAAAGCTTAAATAGGCTATATTTTTAATAAAGCCTACGTATAAAGAATTATTAAGTAATTTAAAATCTATACTATAAATTAATATAAATCGCTAATATATATACTATATTTAGTTATAGGTATTATATAAGACTTTTTATATAGACTAAAGATATACTAATAATAAAAATAGACCTCTTTAGCGCTAATAATTTTACTTTTATACGTAATAACCCTTTTAGAAACCTAAAAATATAACTCTAATAGTAAAAACAAAAAAGTACTTCATCTACTATAAAAAAAAATATTAGTTATTAAACTACTTTATATAAAATAAGGCCTACGTATAAAGCTAGTATATTATAATATATAAAAACTTTTATAAAAAAATACCTTTTTAAAGTAATATTATTTTTTATATTTAAGACTTTAAGAGATCCCTATATAATAATATAGAAGAATCGGAAAATAAAACTATATTTAACTTTAGTTCTTAAAAAAGAAAAACACTAGTTTAATATCTTACTACTACCTTATTCCTCTATTATATAATAGCAGAAGATATATTCTCTATAAATAAAAAAAAATAGCTAAGTAATTTACCCTTAAAAAAAATACTATACGTAGTACTAAAGTGAACTCTAAAATATAAATATAGCTAAATTTTTAATAGTTAGTAAAAGCTAGCTTAAAGTATACGTTTGTAAAAATCCTAATATAAAAATTAATTAGAATCTAAAAAAAACTACTATTAACTTTAAAGGTAATATACTAATATATACTCTTAAGACTATATAAATTAAAAACCTAATTAGTATAGTAACCTACTATATTTTAAATATACTAATACCCTTTTTACTATTTTTAGTAGATACTAACTGTATAAAAGTATACTTTAATAATATATTAAATATTATTATACGTAAAGATAGTATAATAATTCTAGTTATATATAAGTAAAAATATTTATTTTTTAATATAAGCCGTATAGAAACTACTTTATTTTTTACTAAAAAAAAACTCTATAGACTTTATAAACGCTTTAGATACCTTTATATAAAATAACTTTATAAGCTGCTTTATAATATAAACTATAAAATTAACTTTACTATACTAAAGTAAATTTAAAAGTTATATTATTACTACGAAAAGTATAGAGTAACTCCGTATAGATTTAAGTTCTCTATTAATAATAATACTTACTTTAACTATAAAATTATTATTAATATTATATAAATTAATAACCGTAATATCCTTTATATTATTAACTTAAAAATATTATTTTAAGTTACTATCTTTCTTAATTTAATATCCGCACGAGAAATATAGACAGCCCTTATATAATACTAAATTAATACCTACTAAAATTCTCTAAATTTTATTATATATAATCTAGGCACTAATTTTACTTTAAAAAAATTTAAAAATAGCGTATAAATTATAAAAGTAGAGTATTACTAAATACTAATAAAAACCTACTAGGTAGTTAATAAAATTAAAAGAGTATACGGCCTATTACAGCAAGTCTTTAATATTTTAAAAAATAAAATTAAATATTATATAAATAATAAAGACATTCTTTAAATAGCTATAAAAGTACTAAATAATACTACAGGCCTAAATAGCCTTATACTAATACTTTTTATTTTTAGCGCCTATTTAAAAATTAGTATAATATTTTTACTATTACTAAATATTATTATACGGGCTAATACTATCCGTAAAGCTTTAAAAGCTTTAAAAACTAATTATATAAAGCTTACGCTAAACTATATAATTAATATATATAATAGACTAGATCCGCGAAAGACTTTATCTCTTTTTATTAAATTAAAAATTCTAATCTAAAAAGAAAAAAAAGGATAAATAGGTTTATATATACTATAGTTAATTAGCAGACTAAATATTACTATAAACTTAAAAAATAGCCTACTAACTATATAATAAATATATATAAAACTATACTACTATAAATTTCTTTTATATAATAACCCCCTAGCTATAAAAGAGGAGGATATAATTATATAACCTAAACCTAAAAAGCTAAAAAAGCGAGATCGCCTAAAAAAGAACTATATAATAAAAGCTTTTATAACTTAAAAAGAGAAGCTTAATTTTATACTAGTAATAAAACTATGCTAAAATAATATTATTATAATACCTAAAGCCCTATTTAAGAAATCTAATTATACAAAAATCGATTCCTTTATTATAAATAATATTTTTAAGTCTATTACGTATAATTCTACTATTTATATAGGCTATATATTTAATCTTAGAATAGTATAAAAGGTTAAAAATAAAAATATAGCCCTATATAAGAAATCCCGCTATATACTTACTAGCTACTCTAATAATAATAAACAGTTTATTCTTATATAGTTACTAACTATCTAAAAAATAAATTAAAAACTTATTTTAGCCTTAGGCGTAATACTTATTAAATCGTATAATATAAAGTATAAATTATATAATATTACTTAAACCTATATATAATCTAAAAACCTACTACTCTGTACGCTACACGTAAAACTTTTAAAAAAAATAGACTATCTATTTTCCTCTAATATAATTTTCTAAATTATACGTTCCCTATATAGTATAACTAAATTAAGTTTATACTAGTTTAAAATATACTATAACTACTATACTAAAAAACTAAAAATATTCCCCTCTACGTATAATCTATACCTACTTATAATAAAGAAAAAAGTAAAAACTTTTAGTTTAACTAGTATACAAATAGATAATACTTTAAATATTATTTTATCTACTTTTTTTAATAAAAAAAAATAAACTATAAGCTACAAAGTTTTATATAAAGAATAAGTTATTTCTTTTTATATATAAACTTCTAGAGTTTAATAAAATAAAAATTACCCTAAAAGGAGATAGGATAATTACTATAATTTAAAAAAAAATAGAGTAAAAGCCTCTGTATAATAGATCTAACTAATCTAAAAACTTAATAGTAGTATATTAAGTAGTGTATAAAAGATATATATATTACTTCTATCTATTAACTAAAAGCTATATTTAACCTCTCAATAGCCGTATAAATAAGAAAGTCTATTATATTAAAAGTAAAAGCACTAAATAAAAAGATTAAGTGGTAAATTAAAAACGTAGAAAAAAGAATTTTATATATTTTACTAAACTTTTAACGTATAAAACTCTTTATTTTTATAAATAAATCTTTTATAAATAACTAAAATCTTAGTTTATAGTATAGATATTTTATTATTTTTAAAATTAAAAACTATATAGACACTAAGTTTACTACACCCGGTAATATTATTTATTAAAATTTAACTAAATATAAATAAGTTGCGTAAAGTATCCTTACTAATAAATTATATAAAATAGTTATAGGCTTTAATATAGCTATTATTCTTAGTACTACTATTAATAAAATCTTTTATATAATTAATCTCCTACTAGCCCTTATAGTAGTCTATACAGATTTAAAATCTTTATATAATTATTTTATTAAATTTAGTATAATAAATAAAAAGAGGCTTATAATAAATATTATATTTTTTTACTAATTATATAAGAACCGCGAAATTTCTAAAGTATAATAAATAGTAAAAAAGGATAATCCTATAGATACTTTTATAAAAAGTAAACTAAATAGTTCTTTTATATAATTAATATCTTTTAATACCCTCTCTTATAGTATTAAAGCTTTAGTTAATAGGCTAGAGCCTATATAAAAGGCTTAATAAAGTATTTTATATATTTTTTATATTTTAAATTAAATATCCCCTATCGCACAAATCGTTTTTTAGTATATTTTTTTTTTTTTATATATTATATTCTTTTTACTTTATCGCACAAAGGTTAAAAGAAAAATTTTTAAAAAAAAGATATAAAAGAATAGAGTATTTATATAGTATTACTATAAAAAAAAAGTTACTAATATATATAAAGTAGTTAATCTAAATAGATTCGCTAATAATACGGAGCGTACAGATTATATAGTTATAGTTATATAATTATATAATCTATACTAGCGCGCAGAACCCCTATTTAGCTATTATATAAATAGTAAAAAGAAAGAAAAATTATTACTTAAAATATAACTATTATTATTTATTATTTCGTACTATTTTTTATTTCCTATTTCTTATAATATTACAGACGACTACTACTCTATATAAGTAGAGTATAGTTAACCTAATAAAATAACTATTTTTTACTAAAAAGTCGCGTACATATAGATTAATATAAAACTTATTAATAAGTTATATATAAATAGACAGTTTTAGTTAATTTTAAATTATATACTAGTTTAGAGTATTACTACTACTATAAATAGTTAGTATAATAAGCGGTAAATTAGTAATCTATCTAAAATTAGTATAATAATAGATGTTTTAAAAATAAAAAAAATATATAGAGATTATAATATAGTAAAATATAACTTTAAAAAGTAAAAGTTAATAATATAATATAGAGTATAAAATAAATAACTAAATTTACTAGTTTAAAAACTAAATATTTAGTCGTATAGACTTTAGGTAATAGTTTAATTACTTTCTTTAGTTCTAATATTTATATATCTAGTAACCCCCTAGGCTAACTATATTATATAAAATTATAAATAGTAATTACTAATGTCCTTAAAAATAATTACGAGTAGTTACTAATTTATAAATATATAATTAAAGTATAAGTAAAGCGTCGCTATATTTAGTAAAATATTTTACCCTTACTAAAAGAAAAAAGTATAACTTTTAAAGGTTTAAAATTTATATTATTTATATATAGCCTCTATATAAGCTATTTAGTATTAATTAAGGTTTTATTATTATATTATACCACGGTTTTATAAAGCTCGCGAAGTACGTTAATTAATTATTTTTATTATATAAAAAGTTATAAGAGTTTATTTTAAGAAAATTATATAAAGTTTTTTAACTATTACTAATTTAATATTATTATAATTTATAAAATTTTCCTCTTTTTAAGTTTCTTATATAGTTTTATTTATTTTTAATATTTTTAATTTTTTATAATAAATTAAATATTTACTTATTAAAAAAACGTCTATATTCTTATTTCACAGTGTTGAAGTTTTAAATTTAAAATATTAAATATTTAAATAAGTAACTATAGATTAAATTTTAGATAGAGATAATATATAAAAGAAGTAATATATATATATATTTTATAGCGAATATTATACGCTAGCTAAAAAGTTATAAGTAGGTAAACTTAGGACTAAACAAACTTCTAAGTTTAAAAATATATAATTAAGACTATAAATACGCTAAGTCTACTTAGGCTTTACTATATAATTTTTTTTAATTTTCTTTAAAAGATAATATAATTTTTAATTTTATATATTTAATACTAATAGAACTATATTATTTTAAAAATCTAGCTTTTTTTAATAAGTTATTTTTTTATCCACCCCCTTATACTGTAATAAGGAAAATTTATTTTATTATTTTTTTAATTTTATAAGTTATAAATTATTATTAAAACTATAAACTCTAAAAACTTTTAGACTATTACTAAATTAATATAATTATATATTATAAATTTTTATTATTTTTAAACTTTCTTTATGGTTCTATATATTTTTTATATTTTTAAATTTTAAAAATAAATTAATTATTAACTTTTTAAAAAAACGTTTATATCTTTTTTTAAGTCTTAAAGTTCTAAATTTAAAATATAAATTATTTATATAGATAACTATATCTTAAATAATAGTTATAGATAATATAGAAAAGTTAGTAATATATATATATATATATATTATAACTAATTTTATATACTAGTAAAAAAGTTATAGATAAGTAAATATTAAAATAAAAAAAACTCTTAACTTTAAGGCTAAATAACTAAGGCTATAAATAGACTAAGCTTAATTAGAGTTTAGTATATAAATATATCTAACCTTCTCTATAATATAATATAATTTTTAGTTTACTATATTTAATATTTATTATACTATATAAGTTTAAAAACTAAATTATTTATATTACTTTTTTTATATTATTCACCTTTAATAAATCTGTAGTTATATATTTATAAATAAGACGTATAAGTAAAACTAATTTATAGTTAGTATAAAATTAATTTTTATATAATATAAAACTATTATTTACTTAATAGTTATCTAGTAAAGTATTTTATTTAATTTAGTTTTATTTTAATTTTCGTATAGCAGGGCCGTAATAAAAATAAACAAATAAAAATTTATTAGACTTTAAGTACTCTCTATTATTAAAACTTTAGTATAGGTAATAGTGTTATTACAGGGGGGGCACATTGGGATAACCTAAACTAAAAAAGTTACCTTTTTTAAAAATTAATATAAGAGTAATTACTAAGCTTAAAAATACGTAAATTATATCGATTTAAAGGGAATGTTAAGGAGACTTTTATAACGATTTTAGTTACTGCTTAGTAAGTGCATGTAATAAACTAAAATTACCTAAACATAAATCCTCTTTTAGTCTTTTTTTTAGGTCCCTACAACTTTTTAGTTAGTAAATATATTTAACTAAAATTTTTACTATACTATTTTAGGACTGGCGTAGGTTACGTAACTAGATTTTTAAAGTATATTAGTAATTTAATAATAAAATTATATTAATTATAAAAATATTACTAAGGCTAATATAATTAATAGTCACGTAATATATTATTAATATTATAATATATTATAATATCTTTTAACTTTTATAAACTTAAACTCCTATTTCCTTAAAATAGAGGTAAAATTCTTAAAACTTAAATATAATATTAATTTGCTTTTAAAAGCAAATAACTCTTCTACTTTAATTACTACTACTTTAAAAAAGTCTCTTAGTACTATATATTAAGCTATACAATATATTAAAAATAAAAATAAATATAAAAAAAAGAATTATAATATAAAAAAAGTTTATACAGGGGGTATAAAAAAGTTAACTAAAAGAGATAAAAGAGTTCTTAATAGAGACTTAACTAGAAGTCCTAAAAAGGAAAATAAAAAAACACTATTAGAAAATAATATAGAGACTACCCCTAGATAACTACGAAGAGTTTTAAAAGAGGAGGGTTATATAATTAATATAAGTAAAAAGAAACTAATAATAAATAAAGAAAACGCTTAAAAAAGAGTAAAATACGCTAAAGAATAATTAAAAAATATAAAAAAAATAAATTTAAAAAAGCTTATATTTTCTAATAAGTTATTAATACAAAGGGGTAAACCTAAAAGAGAATACTATAATAAAAAGTAATAATAGAATTGGAAGAGAACTGGCTATTATCTAATTATAAAGTAAGTTATTTTAACTTTTTAAAATATTAAAATATATAACTTTTTATATATTTTTACGCTATAGTTTCAGTTTTTTAATATTAATTATATTAATTATTTTATAGGTTACAATATTACTCTATAAGTTTAGGGTATAATTTAGGTAGAAGATAGAAGTAATTTAGTATTTATTAAAATACCTAATTTTTTTTACTTCTTATACTAGTAAGGACTATATAAACAAAGTCTGTATACCTAAGGTTAAACCCTATATAAAAAGGGGTAAGTTTTATAATACTTTTTTACACCCTTTTTTAATAATATAATAATATATATATATATTATTATTATATTATATTATAATTATAATCTTTATATTAATATTAATTTCGGTTAGTAATTTTAATAAGATAACGTCCCTATTTATAAAACTAGAGACGTTTTAACTTAGTTTAACAATAACAAAATTAAACTATTTCCTTACCTAGCCTATACTCCTAATTTAGCCCCTATAGAAAATATATAGGGTTTATTAAAATTTAGGCTAATTAAAAATAAAAAGGCTAATTTAGGTGTAGAAAATAGTTTAAATAGTATAAGGCCTTTAAAAAAGCTACTATAGAAGAGTAGTATAAAATACCTTAAGAAGCTATTAATAAGTATATTTTATTACTCCTTAACCGTTATAAAGTGGTTATAGAAGCTAAAGATTATTATACTAAGTACTAGTAATTTATTATTTACTAGTTTATTATTAAAAATGTGAACAAGTGACTTTTATATATAATTATATAAATAATATATAAATAAATAACAATATTTTACATATATATATATTATAAGTACTATTATAATATATATAAATATTACTAAATTTTACATCTTAAATAAAAAGTTATTATAGTCTCAAATATAACTCTAAAAATTTTTTATATTTAGTAATTTCTTTTTACGCCTAAACCCCTTAGGAAGCAGCCACTAAGTGTGTAAATTATATAAGCTAGTCTTTCTCTTAAATATTATATTTTTTTTGTAATTTTAGGCCTTATAACTAAAAAGTTATATTATTTTTAAAAAGGTAACTGCTTTAATTTAGGTATTCCCAATGTCCCCCCCCTGTAATATATTAATACGCTAGTTTAGTGTTAATTTAAATATTAAGCTAATATAATTTAAAATAATATTTATTTATTTAATATTATACTAAGTTTTTATAATACCTATTAAACTTTTTATTAAAATAATAATAATACTATAAAGGCCCGCCTAAAAGAAATAATATATATACCTAACTTATAGTAGTATTATATAATATAAAAAAAATATATTTATTATTATTAGTATCTGCGCCGATTATTAGAAAAAAAAAATATTTACTACTAGTTAGTAACGCCTTTTAGTTAAAAATAAAAGTCTACTTAGTATTACTTAGCCCTATAATAAAATAGTACTCTACTTAATTAAAAATATTTTATATATTAGGTACGTATTTCTATATAGATATTATTTTATTTATTTAGCTTTAATATTATTTAAAACTTACTACTAGTTTATTATATTATTTATTTTTTTATATATTTTATATACGTGTTATAGAGTTTATTTAAATAAAAAATTTTTTTTATATTAATTCTTTTAGTAGTATACGCTAAACACGTAGTAAAATTTATAAAAATAAAAAATTTTTATGCTTTAGTTTAGCTAATGGCTACTTTTAACACTATTTTATTAAATTATTTATAAAAAAATTATTAATTTTTATAATACTATAAATAACTATTAAATTTTAAATTATAATATTACTATATAGTTTTTATATAATGTTATTAATTAAATATATATTTAAAATAAAACTAAATAATAGTTTTTTATTAGCAGCTTAAAATATATTAGTAATAATAAAAATAGTATTAAATTAATTTTAAAAAAACTAAATAGATATTATTAGTAGAATTTTAAAAAGTAATAAAATAGTATAGAGTATAAAATAAACAATTAAACTTATTAGTTTTAAAGACTAAATATTCTATTATAAATACTAGATACTCGCTTAATAATTCTATTAGTCCGAAAGTTTATATATTTAGTAACTTTTATATTAACTAATTACGTTATATATAATTATAAATAGTAATTACTAATAATTTTAAATATAATTATTAGGAATTACTAATTTATAAATATATAATTAAAGTATAAGTAAAACGTTACTATATTTAGTAAAATATTATAATTTTTACTAATAGAAGCTCAGTAGTTAAAAGTATAATATTAAAGAATTAAAATTAATATTACTTATTTATAATTATATTAATATTATATAAGCTTCGTAGTGTATATTATATTTTTATAATTATATTATACTGCGATTTTATAAAACTTATACAGTATATTAGTTAACTGAAATTAAAAATTAAAAATTAAAATTTTAATCTACCAGATCTATTATATATTAAAAACGTTTATTAGTATAAAATATTTTAATAAGTAATAGTTAGATAGGACTTTAATTATATTTTAAATAAATATAAGCTTAGTATCCTTCTTACTAAAAGTAATAATAATAGTTAAAAGTTTCTTTTATAAACTTTTTAGTTTAGTTTAAAACTAGTTATAATATACTTATAAAATATAATAAAATAAGTTTTCTTATTTACGTACTATTATAATAGTACGCCTAAAATTATATTATTAAAAATATTTATTATTACTATAGTAAGAAGTTCTAGATTAAAAAAATATAAAATAGAGATTAATAGTAAAACTTATTTAATTTATTTAAATAGAGTATTATAGTCTCGATTTAATATAAAAGAGACTAAAAAGCTTTAAAAAGTATTTAGAAAACGTCTAATACCTAAAAAATATTTAATAAATTAGTAATAAAATATATTAAAGTCTAAAATAATAATATACTAGTAATAGTAGTAGGAGTTTTTAAATTATAAAGTATTTTTACTTTAGTTAAATTAACTTCTAATTTAGTATTTATTAGTATATACTTTAGATATTAAATATAGATTATATTACATTAACTCTTTTTAATATTTATTTATAGACCGGTGTTATAGAGTTATTAAAATACTTTTTTTTACTTCTTTATAGTAGGGTAAATAAAAAAAATTATAAAAATAGATTAATATTTTAAAATTATATAGTTCTATTAATATTAAATATATAAAATTAAGTATTATATTATAATTTTAAGAATGTGTAATATAATTATATAATAAAGCCTAATTACGTTTAGCGTATTTATAGTCTTAGTTATATAATTTTAATCTTAAGTAATATTTTATTCTTAAGTTTATCTATTTATAACTTTTTTACTAGCCTATAAAATTATCTATAAAATATATAGAAATATTACTAATTTATATATATTATATATATAGAAAGGTATAGTATATATTAATAATATTTTTTATATATTATAAAATAGTAAAAATTCTAATATACTTTTATATATATTACGTAATTAATATTTTAAATAATTATATATAATTGTATATATTTTAGTAGTAATTAAAGTATAATAATATATTAATAAAGGTATATATATACTCCTCTTTTTATATACCCCCTTTTGGGTCGCCCCGAGCCACTACAGTTACACTTTTTATTTAATTAATATATAAATATATATAATAATATATTATTATTATTAAAAAAAAATATACTTAAAATTAGTTTACCCTATTTAAGTAATACTAAAATATTAAAAGTTTATTATTTTAAATAAGTTAAAATATTATAAAATAATTATTTTTATATATTTTCCAGTTAAAAAGTTATAAAATTTTATTTTAAAAAAATATTTATATACTTATTATAATATTACTAATTTAATATAGGTAAGAATTATAACGGTAGCGTCTTTACGGCTTTATCTACTATAGATAATAGTTATTATCTTCTAATTATTAAATTAATCTTTTACTAAGTATAAATAGTATTAAAGAGCTACTATTTATTTATATATAATATAGTCCTCTAAATCCTCCGCCTATATTTTATTAATATATAAACGCCTACCGACACTTAGGCGTATACGTAACCTAAATATATATTTATTTATTTTTTTCTCCTCTTAACGCGTAGTAGTTACTATACCTATTAACTTAATAACTACTATTACGTTAAGTACTTTTTATAACTATACCCTATCTATTATCTCTAGTATAGAGTTAATTTTTTATTCTTCTCCTTTTATTACTTTTTTTTTATTTAATCTTAGTATAAGCTGTTGTAGTTTAATACCTTATAGTATAGCTAGACTAATAGGTTTATTTATAACGCTTATTTAGATATACTATATTAGTAGGTATAGTTTAATACCTTCCTCTACTATTAATATTATATACTTATCTTCCTTAGCTCTAGTAAGTAGGCAGTATATAGTATTATAGTATCCCCTTTTTAGTATATTAAAAACTTTTATAGTGTTAACTTTATCGGCGTACGCTTATATATTTAATAGATATTTTATAGCTTTCTCTACCGCTTATATATATAAATTATTATTAGATATATTTTTATAAATAGATATATAAGGCTTAGTAATAGTTATAGTCTTATCCCTAAAGGCGATCGCGATACATAAAATTACTATTAATATACTTATAATAAATATTAGCTAACTATACTCTATAAGCTACGCTACTAAGAATAAATGCTGCGTTAATATACTAAATTCTATTTTTTAACTTTAATAATAACTTTAATAATAATACGGCGGAGTAGGCGTATTATAGTATAATAATACTATAGTAGCCTAGCCTAAAAAAAAAAAAAAGGAGTAGAGGTAATAGTGGCCTAATACTACTAGCGTATTAAACTTTTAGCACGCTAAGCTATACGCTAAGCTATACGCTAAGTTATATACTAAGCTATATACTAAAACTATAAGTTTACTAACTAAAATAAAATAATATTTTTTACTATTTTTATATACGCTTATTTTTAACTATAATTAGGGGAATAACTTTTTTTAGTCTATACCTTTTTTAGACTAGTGTCTCGACGCTATATATTACCTCTCTTTATATAATAAAGAATTATAATATTTAATTATTTTTAAGTTTGCTATATAGTTTTATATATTTTTATTATTTTAAAGTTTTAAAAATAAAATAATTATTAACTTTTTAATTAAATATTTACTATCTCCTTCTTAAATTTTTAAGTTTTATATTTAAAATTTTAAATATTTAAATATATTACTATATCTTTAATTTAATTATAGATAATATATAAAAATTATTAAAATATATATATTTTATAGTATATTTTGTAAGCTAGTAAAATAATTATAAATAAATAAACTAAAGGTTAAAAATTACTTAAGTTTAGGGCTATTATAGTAAAAAAGGTAAAGTATAGTATTAAAAAACTAATTTAAAAAAGGTATAAGTTAAAAAAATTATTCTTTTAGTTATAGTTAAGAAATAATATAAGTATATATTAAATTTATAAAATATATAATTATTTAGGTTACTATAATACTTTAACTTATAGGTTTAGTATAGAGTGTAGAATATAGTTTAGTATATAATATTAAAGACTATATAAGTAAGACTATAAATATACTACCCCTAATTAACCTTTAGTATATAGTTACTTTTAACTTTCTTTATAATATACTATAATTTTTAGTGTAGTATAATTAATATTTATAGAATTATATAATTTTAATATACTAATTATTTATAATTATTTTTTTTATATAACTTCTATATCTTTTAAACTATAAGCTTATTGTAATTAAAAATATTAGTACTTATTAATATTAAAATATTAGAGTGTACTATTTTATTTTTTAAGTTTTTAAAGTTTTTAATATAATTATTATTAATAAATTAATTAATAAATAATACTTTATTTATTACTATGTACATAAAAAAACTACTATACTTATAATTTATATTATTAAAATTTTTTTTATACTATTTATTTATAATACGTAAAGTTACTATTAGTATACCTATAATAAATATTAATTAACTACACTCTATAAGATACTAAGAATACACACTACGTTAATATACTAAATCTTATTATATAACTTTAGTAATAATATAATAAAATAAGTATATTATAATATAATAGTAGTGTAGCTAAATAGCCTAAAAAAAAAGTAGAAGTAATTATAGCCCTCTAGTATACTAAACTTAGTACAGAGTACGCTAAGCTATATATTAAATTATATATTATAACTATAAGTTTACTAACTAAAATAAACTAAATATTTTTTTTATAATTTTTATATACGCTTGTTTTTAACTATATCTAAAAGAATAATATTTTTTAGCTTATACCTTTCTTAGACTAGTATTTTAATAGTATACTTTACCTCTTTTACTATAATACTATTTATTAAGTATAAAATTATTTAAATTTTATAAAACTGGTTAAAGAAAAATAAAAAAATATAAAAATTAATAACTTTTTATAAATATACTATTTTTTATTAACATAAAAGTTTTTTTAAATCTCTTTTTATATAGTAGAAAAATAAACTTATATATATTAATTTAATTAGTTTAAATAGGTTATTAGTTAATAGACTCCTACTAGTATTATAGGAGGGTAATATTATAAAACATAATTTAAAAAATATTACGGTTTTAAAGTTATGTAGCTATATTAATATTAAATATATAAAAATAAATATGACGTTATCTTTTAAAGAAAACTAAAAATAATTATATAATAAAGCGTAATTTAGTTTAGCGTATTTATAGCCTTAGCTATATAATTTTAAATATAGAAGTTTTATTAGTCTTAATTTTACTAATATATAACTTTTTAACTAACAAATAAAATTAGCTACAAAATATGTATATATTATTAATAATTAAATAAAATCTTTATTAAAATTGATAGCGTTAATTAATTATATAATATTAGAATTTTTATATATTTTATTAAAAAAAAGGAGTAGAGACGACTATAGCTTAGTACACTAAGCTATACGCTAAGCTATATACTATAGCTATACTAACTAATATTAAAATCCTTTTTATAGTTTTTATATACGTTTATTTTTAACTATATATAGAGGAATAACTTTTTTTAGCTTATATTTTTTTTAGACTAGTATATTAATACTATACTTTACCTCTTTTATTATAATATTTTATAAAAATTAAAAAATACTAAAATTTTGAAAGTACCTTTATATATTACGTAAGTTATATAATATAAAATTTTTTATAAAATTTTAAATATTTTATAAGTAATTAAAGCGTAATAATATAGTATTAGTTTTAAAAAATATATACTTAAAATTAGTTTAACCTATTTAGATAAGAGTAAACTATTAGTAGCTTAATACTCTATATATAAAAATATATTAAGTAAAATTTATTTTATTATTTTTACTATTTAAAAAGTTATTAGACTTTATTATAATAAAAACTTAAATAGGTTTTAGTCTATTACTAATTTAATATAATTATAATATATAAAATTTTATTATTTTTAACTTTTTATATAACTCTCTATACTTTTATTATTTTAGATTTTTTAAAATAAATTATATATTATATTTATATATTAATCGAATAAAAGGTGTAGCTATAGTAGCTTAGAGCGACCTAAAAAAAGATTTAAAAAAGGAGGAGGATGTGTATACCTTTATAAAATTATATATTAACTTTTTAAAAAAACTGCTATATTCTTTATACTAAGTCTAAAAGTTTTAAATTTAAAATAATTAATATTTAGATAAGTAACTATATCTTAAATTTAACGTAGCGATTATATATAGAAATTAAATAATATATATATAGTTTATAGCTAATTTTATAGGTTAGTTAAATAGTTATATATAGATAAAGTTAAGACTAAAAAGACTTCTATATTTAAGACTATATAACTAAGGCTATAAATACATTAAGCTTAATTAGGCTTAACTATATAAAATATTATAATTTTCTTTAAAAAATAATATAAATTTTATATTTTAAAAAGTAATAAGTATATCTAGACGATAATCTAGGGGTATAAATATAGTAAGGGAACTTTATTAAATACTCAACCGTGTATGTAATATAAATTTTATATTTATATTTTTATTATTAATAGAGCTTTATAATTACTTCTAAGTAGAAGTATAAAAGACTTATTTATTCTTTTATATTTTATTTTTATTATATTTTACCCCGCCTGCTAACATTTCGTAAATTAATAATATTATTATAGCCTTATTATATAATTTAAAGTAATATTTTTTTATCTAATTCTGCGTAAACTTTTATACTACCCATTAAACTTTCTACTAAAATAATAATACTATAAAGGTCTACTAAAGCAAATTATATATATATCTAGCTTATTTAGCCTTATAGAATAAGAAAGAAGTTATATCTATTATTATTAGCACCTACGTAGCCTATAGGTAAAAATACTTATTATTTAGTTAGTAACGCCCGCTAGTTAAAGATAAAAATATATTTAGTATTACCCGGCCCTATAGTAACGTATTATTTAATTAAGGGTATTTTAAATTCTAAGCTCGTACTTCTGGACGCGTATTATTTTATTTATTTAATTTTAATATTATTTAAGATTTACTATAAGTTTCTTATACTATTTACTCTTTTTTATTTTTTATATATATCTTATAGTCTCTATATAAATAAAAAAGCTCTTTTTTACGCATTAATTCTTCTAGTAGTATACGCTAAGTATATAGTTAAACTTATAAAAAATAATAGACCTCTGCTTTTTAGTTTAGCTAATAGTTATTTTAGGTATTATTTTAATAAGTTATTTATAAAAAAATTTATTAATTACTAAAATACTACAGACTACTTTTAGGGCTAAAATTATAATATTATTATATAGTTTTTACGTAATTTTATTAATAAAAGGCGCGTTTATAATAAAAATAGATAATAGGTTCTTATTAGTAGCTTAAGGTATAATAGTAGTAATAGTAATAAGAATAACTTAAAAAAGATTAAATAAATATTTAGTAAAACTTTAAGAAGTAGGAGATAATATAGTATAGAGTATAGGTAGATAGTTAGACTTATATAAAGGCTAGATATTATAGGCTTTAGGTACTAGTCTAATAACTTTATTAGTCCTAAAGTTTACATACTTAGTAATCCCTAAATTAATTAACCGCCTTATATATAATTGTAAGTAATTACTAATTTATAAATATAGATTAAAGTATAAGTAGAGCGTTACTATATTTAGTAAAATATTTTACTTTTACTAAAAGGAAGGAGTATAACTTTTAAGAGTTTAAAATTTATACTATTTATATATAGTCTTATTATATATAAACTATTTAGTATTTATTAAGTTCTTATTATTGCGTTGTGCCGCGGCTTTATAAAGCTCGCGAAGTACGTTAATTAAAAGCTATATAATATTAAAAACCTAAATTCTTTAATTTATTTTTCCTAATATTACTCCTCTGTAAGTTAACTATTATAATAAAATTATAAATAGATAATTAAAAAGCAATTACTAGAAAATTAAAAAAGGAGTATATATATATTACTTAATAATTTAATATATTAGTAATATAGTAAGGGACAATGACAGGGGTGTATAATAAAAAAAGAATAATTAAAGAAGATATTTTTTTGTAAATTAATATACCTTTGTAATAAATAAGGTAAAAAATATAAAAAAAAAATAGTATTTTAAAGGAAAAGACTAGTAGACTCTATTTACCCTATTAGGGACTGCTTACTAAAGGATTTAGAGATAAAAAAATTAGTAAATATACAAAGTTTTTAGAGTTCTACTTTAGGCTATTATAACTTTTTATTTAATGTATAAAATTAGCTTATTTTTATATATATAATAACAGACACCGGGATATATAGGTATATACATTATTTTTATATTTTTATATATTAACTATATAATTATATATAAAAGTTACTTTTTTAAATATTTAATAATAAACTAATAAATAATAAATTACTAGTATTTAGTATAGTAGTCTTTAGTTTCTATAACTACGTTATAATAGTTAGAGAGAGATAAAATATAGTTATTAATAACTTCTTATAGTATATTATTTTACTTTTTATTAATAGCTTTTTTAAAGGCCTCTATACTATTTAAACTATTTTCTACACCTAAATTAGCCTTTTTATTTTTAATTAGCACTAATTTTAATAAACCCTATATATTTTCTATAGGGGCTAAATTAGGACTCTAGACTAGGTAAGGAAATAGTTTAATTTTATTATTTTTAAACTAAGTTAAAACATTCTTAGTATTATAAATAGGGACGTTATCTTATTAAAATTACTAATCTAAATTAATATTAATATATAGATTATAATTATAATATAATATAATAATATAAATATATATATATTATTATATTAATAACAAAAGGGGTAAAAAAGTATTATAAAACTTATTTCTTTTTATAGAGGATTTACCTTTAGATATAAAAACTTTATTTATATAGTCCTTACTAGTATAAAAAGTAAAAAAATTAGGTGTTTTAATAAATACTAATATAAAGGTATATATATACTCCTTCTTTTTTAAAATTCCTTTTAGTCGCCTCTAGCTACTATAGCCACACTATTTATTTAATTAATATATAAATATAATAAATACTAAATTACTTCTACCCTTTACCTAAATTGCACCCTTAACTTATAGTGTAAAATCTCGGCCTATAAAATAATTAATATAATTAATATTAAAAAACTAAAACTATAACGTAAAAATATAAAAAAAGTTATATATTTTTTTATATTTTAAAAAATTAAAATAACTTACTTTATAATTAGCTAGCAACTAATTCTTTTTTAACTTTATTATTACCTCTTTTTCTATAATATTATTTATTTTATTATTCCCTTTATATTGCTAACTTATTACAAAATATAATCTTTCTTAAATTTATATTTTTTTATATTTTTTAAATTCTCTTTAGCGTATTTTACTCTTTTTTTTAGTATTTTTTTTATATATTATTAGTTTTTTTTATATATTAATTATATAGTCCTCTTCTTTTAAAACTCTTTATAATTGTCTAGTTATAATCTCTGAATTATATTCTAATAGTATCCTTTTATTTTTCTTTTTAAGATTTCTATTTAAGTTATTATTAATAACTTATTTATTTCTTTTATTTATACTTTTTATACCTCCTATATACCCTTTTTATATTATAATAATCTTCTGTATTATTATTTTTATTATTTTCTTTCTTTTAAATTTATTTTATATCCTTATAAAAACTTTATAGAGACTTTTTTAAAGTAGTAGTTATTAAAGTTTAAAAAGTATTTACTTTTAAAAATAAATTAACTTTATATTCGAGTTTTAAAAGATTTGGCGCCCTTTTAAAAATATAAAAGTTTAGGTATATAAAAGTTAAAAGATAGTAAAATATATAATAATATTAATAATATATTACGTAATTAGTAATAATATCAGTAATACCTAAATTTTTACTTATTATATAAGTTTATTATTAGTTTACTAATCTACTTTAAAAAACGAGTTATATAATCTAGACTAGGCCTAAAATAGTATAGTAAAAATTTTAGTTAAATATATTTACTAACTAAAAAGTTATAGAAACCTAAAAAAGAAGGTAAAAAATTACTATATTTAGATAATTTTAGTTTATTATAAGTAATATATATAATATAACTAAAATTCTAATAATAATTTCTATAACTATGTCTTTAATATAGTATTATTCGTGTATTATTAGGCTTAGTAATTAATTTTATATTAATTTTTAAAAATAGTAACGTTTTAGTTTAGTTTTTTTCTAATATCCCCCCCCCTGTATATATTTATAAATTTATATAAAAATTAAGTAAAAGATATAATCAGAGTAATATAAAATAATTAAAAAATTTTTTTATAAAAAAGTGTATATATATTATTATACTTTATATATTTTATAGTATAATATATATTATAAAGTACTATTTTATATATTAATTATAATATAATTTTTATTTTTTATTAATATAAAAAAATTTTATATAGGTTTTTTAATAAATGTTTTTATATAAAAAATAATTTTTTTTTAGTTTTTATAAAATTATTACTAACAAAATAGTTAATTATAAAAATTTAAAATTAACTTTTTATTTATATTAAGTAATTTTAATTTAATATACTAAAAGTATATAAAATTAAATAATTTTAATATTTATATATACTATTTTTTTAAACACTCCCGAGCAGGAGTATAAAAGATTTATTTATTTTTTTATATTTTATTTTTATTATATTTTACTCCGCCAACTAATATTATAAACTAATAATATTATTATAGACTTATTATATAATTTAAAATAATATTTTTTTATTTAATTCCGTGTAAGCTTTTATACTATCTATTAAATTTTTTACTAAAATAATAATACTAAAGGCCTACTAAAGTAAGTTACGTATATATTTAGCTTATCTAGTAGTTTTATAGAATAAGAAAAACTATATTTACTATTATTAGTATCTACGCCGCCTATAATACTTATTACCTAATTAGTAATACCTACTAAATAAGAATAAAAATATATACTTACCTAATCTGCGTACTCTAGCAGAACTTTTTAGAGTTTATAATATTTAAGCCTTTTTTTTTTTTTAGATCTTATAAGTGTACTAATAGATTTATTTTATTTTATTAGCTTAAGTCTAGAGTTGCTTTATTACTTTTAGCTCTATTAATAATATTAGGTTTTTTAGCCTTTCTTTATTAATTACCCGTTTTTATAAAGCCTTTATTCTATTAGCTTAAGATTTATCTATATAGAATAATATACTAAAAAGAGCTTTAAAGTAGCTAAGAATAATATATTTAAAAAGGCTATTTTTTACTAGAAGGTTGCGTATGCGTAGGTTAGTATAAAACTTATTAATAAGCTATACGTAGGCAGATAGTTCTAATTAACTTTAAATTTTATATTAGTTTAGAGTGTCGCTGCTACCGGGAGCAGTTAGTATAATAAATAGTAAGTTATTTATTTAAAATTAATATAGTAATAGACGTTTTAGAAATAAAAAAAACCTATAAAGATTATAATATAGTAAAATATAATTTTAAGAAGTAGGAGTTAATAATATAGTATAAAATATAGGACAGATAATTAAACTTACTTAAAAGCTAGATATTTAGTTATATAGGCTCTAGGTAATAGTTTAATAACTCCCTTTAGTCCTAAAGTTTATATATCTAATAACCCCCTAGACTAACTGTATTATATATAATTATAAGTAGTAATTACTAATAACCTTAAAGATAATTATAAGTAGTTACTAATCTATAAATATATAATTAAAATATAAGCGGAGCGTTACTATATTTAGTAGAGTATTTTACCCTTACTAAAAAAAAGAAGTATAACTTTTAAGAGTTTAAAATTTATACTATTTATATATAGCCTTATTAGTATTATATTAAACTATTTAATATTTATTAAGTTTTTATTATTATGTTATACTGCGGCTTTATAAAGCTTATAAAGTATATTAATTAACTATTTTTTTAAAATAATAATTTAAATATAAATTAATTTATATAAATTATAATTATATATATTATATATATTTATTATTTTATTTTAATATTTTAAATATATTTTAAATTAAATTTAGTAATAGTACTAGTAGTAATAAATTTATTAAATAATTTAGTAAATATTAAAATTATAATTTAAATTATATTATAAATAATATAAAAAATAAAAAAGTAATAAATATATTAATAATAAAAATTAATATACTATTTTTATATATTATTTTTTTAATATATATTATAGTTACTTTTTAAAAATAATAATTTTAATACTAACTTTATTAAATTAAATTACTTTTATAACGCTGCTGACTTACGCGCGCGTATTAAAGCCTACAGGGAGATATAGGGGGAAACGTGTTTAGGGTGCGAAACAAGTATAGCGCATTCCTATAACGCGTTAGGCGGGTCATGTGCGCCACGGCGCCGCAAGCAGTGCGCCTGGGCGTTTTACACGACATCACCCCATCTCTCACGCCGCAATTCGTGCATCTAAGTGCCCACCCTCCCCTACAAACCGGCACGGCGACGCTTATCTTTGATCAAAATAGATGCACGTATTGATACCTTTCCTCTTCCTCCTTCCTTCGTCACACTACCATGCGCCCGGAATTCTCCTGCAATCTACTTGAGGCTCTACCTCTGCCTCCCTGGAGAAAAGAACTGGACTGGGACCTCCATATAACGAAGGAATGGGAGAGGCGCATTCCCTTTTCGTCCTATGTGCAGCCTGCTATCGGCACTACTACAAACGGCTTACCAGGGCAAGCCACCTCCTTCCCCAAGTTCGGTACGCTTCCGGCCGAGCTCCAACTCCGAATTCTTGGATTCTGTCCCGCCTCCACTCTCTTCCAGCTGATGCAAGTGTCTTCTACCCTCCGCGCTGAGGCGTCTAAACTTTTCTGGGCAAATCCGAGTGCGTATTTTCTCGTAGACGCGTGCTGGCTCCTAGAGGGAGGCTACCTCGGCTACGAGTGCTACGACTCGGCTTTCCTACGAAACGTGCAGAATGTCGAGATTGCGTACGAGCCTTACATGAATAACGATATATGCATACGGCGTGGCGAGAGCATAGAGATCCGACAAGATCTGATAACTACTTTTTGGGATAGCATCACACGGAGGTTTCCCCGAGCGAAGAGGGTAATTATTAACCAGAATGGAGTATCTACGACGTGGAGGGGCCCTGAAGCGGTTCCGCAGCCGCTGCAGCTCCTTATGCGAGCATGCCCTCGTACGATCCAGCTCTCTGCTTTCGTCTTGGAGAGGCAACCCCTTCCCTGCGCCGCTACCAGCACCGCAGCCCTGCCCACTACGCAGACGTGGCAGCGATCTAGTTATCGGCTGACAGCCAGTCATGCATGGAAAAAACGCGAGTGTAGGCATAGCGAAACAATTCTACTGCCTATGAAGCGATTCAACGGACTGGTCGGCGAGTCTGAACGACTTAAGGGGAGTTGTCGGAGGATGGAGCTCCAACGATACAGCCTCTGGCCCCTTGCCATCGAGGCCCTCGACCGTTACCATTTTGATGGCGGCAAAAACGAACCCTTCTCTTGCCCATGGGCTGACTGCGATGCCTACTTTGCCGAAGCTGGAGCGTGGACCATCCATGCGGCAGAGTCGCATTACCAGCACGTGACCCGATTTAGTATGCTGCCAGAAGAGATAGGAGCGTTGTGGGAGGAGCGTGTGGATTCACTAGAGGAGAGCGCTAAACAGGCGAGAATGCAGTTTAGAAGAATCAAAGAGGAGTGGGACAACGCAGGGGAAGAGGCGCGGAGTGAAATAAAACGCGTTTGGATAGAGCAGCTACAGGAGGGGAATAACCAACAGAGCACGATAAAGGATACGGAGGAGAATAGGCTCTGGAGGGATTTTATAGAGTGGATAAGCCTAATATGGGACAGCGATTAGGATTGGACGAGAAAAGAAGAAAAAAGAAGTAGAAAGTATTTTTATCTACCTTTTATTAACTACTACTATTTACTTATATTAGATACTATGTAGCCTATATAAAAATAAATTATTAATAAAATATATTTAGTAATTTATCTATAATCTCTATTTAGTTAAATAAATTTTTTTATTTTTTTAGTTTTTTTTTTAATTCTCTATTAAAAATTATATTAATAAATATAAAAATAAATAATAATAATATTAAATCTACGATATAGTTAAATAAAAATATATTTTAATTAGTTAAATAATAATAAAATATATATAATATATAAATATTATAAAAAATATAATTATTTATAAATTATTTTTATAAGTAAAAAATACTAAAATATAAAAATATATAAAAGATAATTAGTAATCTATTCTTAGTATTTAAAACCTTAAACTATAATTATTATATTATATAATATAAGCTTTTATACTATAAAAATCTATAATAAATACTTTTTTTATAATTTATATTTAATTTATATAGGACGTTTATATAAATTAAATATTATTTAAATAAATAATTAGAAAAGTTACTTTTAGAAAATATAAAAAATTTTAATATTAAATTTTAATATATATATAAACGTAAAATATATATATATATATATAAACGTAAATTATATAGTACTAATATAGAATATATTATACTAATAATATAGTAAAAAATAAACCTAAAATTATTTATTTATTTAAAAAAATTAATTTCTTATTTATATACTAGTAAACCGTTAAGTAATTTTAAATAATATATATTAAAATTAGTTAAGCGTACTAGTATATAAGTAGATAATTTATATTTTTAAATTAAAAAGTAAAAGTACGCCTAGACCTCGATTCAGAGGTTTATATTTTTAAATAAATAGATAACTTTAGTTAACTAAAATATTAACTTCTACTAGATTATTAATATAGTATATACTCTATTAGTATTATATATATTATACTTATATATATAGCTATAAATTTTTTTATTTTACTTCTTTTAATTCTTTTATAGAGTATATTTAATTTATATATTTTTTTTATATAAAATAGATAACGAGATTATTAGATACTAAAAATAAATTATTAAAAATCTTTTATTTTTATGTTAATAGTTATAATTACTAATATTTAAAAAATTAGATATTATAATTTATTAAAAAAATTATAGTCTAGTAAGTAATAATAATAAATTTAAAAAATATTTAATATATATAATTATTAAGATATAATTAAAGTATTAAGTATATATAAAAGTAAAATATATATATAAATAAAATATAAAAAAAAAATATAATACTTTTTTATTATAAATATATTAATTTTGTATTTATTTTAGAGTTATATAAATATTATAAATAAAATTTATATTATTTAAAATTAGTATATTTATTCCTAAATATAAATAATTCTTTTACTAATTTTATGTTCTATTTATAGATCTAAAGATTAGAACTTTAAAGAGGTAGTAAAAATATAATTAAGACTAAGGGCAGGCATACAACGGAGGAGGTTATAATTCCTAAATAGGCGAAAATGGAAAGTTCCTACCGAGCACTTAACTATTGGTACCTTTTATTCCAGAAACCGATGGTCTGGTCAAGACGCTTGTGTATGAGTTTCATGTTATGCAGACACACTCGTACCGCAACGTATATTTTTGGAAGACTGGAACTAAGCTTGACAGCCCTCCAGGTCGGCTACTATTCTAGCACAAAGCTCCCTCTCGCTCACCTTCGCCACTTCGTCATCACTGCTATCAATCATAAGACAACTGAGCACAACGTCCGCATAAGTGTCTCCACATGCCCATCTTAGGCGATCAAGATACTCTCGACAAATCCATCGTCTTCGCTCATAATGATCCTCTTCGGCATAATCGGGATTCTTATTGTACCCCCAGGGTGAGTCCTCGTAGTTCTGCAGTTTCTTCCATAGCCCGACTTCAAGTAGAAGAATACCGAGAGAGTATACATCATATGCGTGACGGTACAGGCGCTTTGGATCTGCGTGCTTCGCAGGATGCTGATAATAGTCAAGCGTGAAGCCACTGATGTTTGTCTCTTTCGTCTGCTCGGGCACGGCTACTTTCCCTAGCATGTTGCGACCGTATATGCTGTCAGCCCGAGGAGTTCCCGTTCTACGTCTTGACGTTGCTCTCCCGTCCATCGGGTCATCCCACACCGAGCTACTTTGGGATACAGATTCAGAGGTGTAGATTGATCTAGGCTCACTGTGTTCTTTTGTTTGTGGCGCAGATGGCGGATTCATTCGGATGATGACATCATCCGGCCGTGAGAAGATGTAGCCCATCAGAATAGGCTTTGAGACATCGATCTCGATTTTGATCTCGTATCGATCCTCCTGGAGTGCACTCACATGTTCGGGAAAGAACATCACTGACTCTGCGCGTATGTTCTTGTGCAGCCAGCCACTGGAGTGAAGCAGGCAAACGGCACGCACAAGCTTTCTTGCCAGCTCGAAACGCGCACCGAGCGTAGATCGGATGCCTTGTTTCTGCTTGGTTCCAAGGAGTGACTTGAGCGTCACAGGTGCGCGAAGCATCAGGTTTTCCGCAGGCCGCTCACGACTCTGAACGCCAATCGTGCCAGGGAGCTTGTAGAGAATGCTGCAATAACCCTTGTGCTCGCCTTCTGTGTGGTCGATCATACCGGCGATATCCAATCCATAGACGCTTTCCCTCATGTTCACGCCTTGAAAGGTGTTGAAGAAGTTCCTGATGAGAGCGCGAAGCTTGGGATCGGCTGGTCTGACCAGCTCGACATCTTCTTCGGCCTCGTCGCTACTGCTGTATTCGTAGATCTGATCCATGTCGGCCTTGCTGTATTGGCGCGTCATCATGCCATCCGTTGACACTGATCTCAAAAAGCGCGCCCGTTTTCGACGACGCTTCATTTGCTGTTTCTGCTCTGGAGTGGGTTCTAGCGGCGGTCCGCGGTAGTCTCGCATTTCCACGTAAACGACTTGCTCTTCGAATAGGGCAAGGCCCTTCCCTAAATACCGCATCTCACGTTGCTCTTCGTCAACGCTGGTGAGAGCCTTGTCATCCGCTTGCTCCCCGCCCCTGTTTTCATTAACCGATGCTTTCAAAGTGGCCGCCGAAGCCAGCAATTCGTAGCCTCCCCGTACTGACGACTTTCCATCGACTTCTGCTTGCTGAGTTGCGAGTCTTGAAGTCCACTTGAGACCTGCTGGCGACTCCTGCTTGGCCAAGCATTCCATAGTGAGATAGATGTTCATTGACTCGAATGCATTCTCGGGACAAAGACGATAGAGCGATTCGCTGTGAGATCTCAAGTCGGCGATAAGTTTCTTGAAGTTGTCCCTATCTTTCAAAGCCCATTTAAACTTATTAAGCACGGAGAGACGGTTCTTGACTTCACTGATCACCGGCTTGACGTCCTCAATTGTAGTGTTCGGGATGGCCAACTGGACGTTATTGGTCGACTGCGATCCATCTTGGATGGCCTGTGCTGGTTGGAGCTGGATGCCATAGCGCTTGATGAGTTTCTCCTGGTTGGACAGTGTATCGGCAAGAGCAGAAAGAGTGATGAAGACGCCTTCGGCCTTGAATCGGTTGCTTAAGAGGTACTCGTGAAGTTTGGTCCGCTTTCGTCTAGTGTGATCGGAGTGTTCCGGCTCGCTGCCGTCTTCATTTTGAATCTGCCAATGGAAGCCCCAGGCTTTGAGAATTGACTGCTGAATCTCCAATTCGCGCAGGTGAGCTGAAGATTCTGCCTCTGCTGTTTTCACGGTGGTGAAGAAATTGTAACAGTCCCGACATGTCGCGTAGAGGGTCGTGATACTGATTGCAAGACTAACAGCGTCCATGACAGTGATGGAATAGGAATAAAATATGTACTGCTAGGCAGCGTGGTAAGGAGTCGAGTCGCAGCGTGCTATTAACAAGTCAGATGAAGTCGAGATCTTCATCTACAAATTTTATCAGCGACAACGTACCTTCATATAGCCTATAAGACTCTACCAAAGAAAACCCCGGCCATCAAAAAAACAGCCTGAGATGCATGAGTTGTCTGATGGGCGCCGAGGCTGTGCCAGGAATGACCAGTAAAGAGTGTAGAAACTTTGACTGGCCTATCTACAATGCATGCGTTCCGCCTAATGTCAACATAAACGGTAAAGTAGACAGACATAAATGCGTATATTAGCCTAAGGGGCGGCATTCGAATGATTTTCCTACAATAATCTATATAGTGATCTCGCAATTTATATTTAATACGCTAATTATAGATTATAATAAATTATTTTTTAAAATAATCTACCCCCTTTAAAAGTTAAAATATATTTTCTCTTTCTCTATTAGTACTTTATAATAAAAGGCGTTTTATAGGTTCTTTATAAGGCGTCTTTTATAGTCTTTCTTAAGGAGCTCTTTAATTTTAGATAACTTATTTTTAATATATTATACTAAAAGTTTTATTAAGGTTAGTTATTTATTATATAAGTTATAAGTTATTTATTATAAAAGATAATTACTTACCTACGTTAAATTCTAATTTTAAATAATAGTATAGTAGCTAAACTAGCGTAAAAAGCTTAATTTATAGTTTAAAATTATTACTATTAAAGGTAAGCTTAGCTAAATATATATACTTATAAAGGTTATTTTTAATTTACTACTTTTTACTCTTTTTAAAAAGTTTTAAATTAAATAGGGTATCTATATAGAGTTTATAAAATTATTTAATATATTACCTTTTTAGGTAAAGTAGTAGTACAGCTATATTTAAAGTAATTATTATTATTAAATAGTATAATAATCGCAGAAATTAAAATAAAAGATAAATAAATAGGTATATAGTAGATAGACAAAGAATCTTAAAATAGTCTTATTAACTATAGTTTATACCTCTAGGTAATAACCTTAATACTGTCTTATTAAATCTATTAACTTCTACTAGCACGGTTGCCTCGCGCACGTGTATCATCATCGCCTAGAGAGGGGCGGCATTCACACCGGTGAGCGCGCCTTGCCGCAGCCTTGCGGAACCGGTGAGAGAGCCTGCGGGGGCTCATTCCACCCTCGTAACCTGTGCGTCTATCTTCCTGACCTTGCTTCGACACCACAAGCATGCATGGCATCGCAGAGCGCCTATGCGACGTTCCCAGGTGCACACGACGAGGGTTCGCAGGTTGGGCAGAATCAAGGCGCGATCTACAACCTTTACGGCGCTAGCGTCCGGGCCGGCACGTCCCCTCAACGGCGATGCGCTAACAGCAAGAACCACAGATCATGATCGAAGCGTTCCGTTACGTAAAGACGACGACTTTGTCGACCGAAGCGACATTCTCGTGCGCATCCACGAGCGATGCTCGCGCCCAGCAGGTCGTGCCGCCCTTGTCGGCTGTAGAGGCTTCGGGTGTGTGCTCTGCGCTGATTCTGACTTCCACTGACTTGTCTTGCGCAGAAAACGCGCATCGCGTCCGACGCAGTCGCTGGACACATGGATATAGACAGGCAAGGTAAGTACGAGGAGGCGGAATCGATGCACAGGCAGACGCCGGCGCGGTACGAGAGGGTGCTCAGGGCCGAGCATCCACACACGCCGACGAGCGTATACTGCCTCGCGTACCTCCTTGCAAATCAGCGCCGCTATGCTGGGGCGGCCCAGCTTTACAAGAGGGCATGCGCCGGATGCAAGAATGTCCTTAGCGAAGAGCATCCGACGACACCCGCATGTTTTCGACACTAACTTTGACATGGTTGCACTGTAAAGGCAGGAGCACTCCAGCCGTTCTCCGTCGAGACTTAGCCTTGCTCACACGAGCAAGAAACCGAAGCTGACACGTGGGTTAGCGAAGATTAGTATTCTAAGCCTAAGGATTGTACGTAAATAGCATAGATTAGTTTGTACTTCTAGTCAAGTCTACCCGTGTCATACAGAGAAGTATCTGGCCACGATTAAAATGCCTACTGGCCGTAAATATAATAGAGATAATCGTGTAGAACTTTTGTAGACACAGCTCATAATATATACTATAGTGTATATTCTATCCTGACCTGACACTTATATTTACGCTTCACACTTATTAGTTAACTATATTTACCTTTTTAATTACTCTATTTAGTTTTTTTAAAAGATTATTAATTTTTATAAATTTTTAAATTATTCTTCTATACTTTAAAAACTGTTTTAGTTATTATTAATAATAAAAAATATATTCTATAAAATAATTTATTATTATATTATAATAAGTATTTATTTAATATTAACTAATTTAGATAAATATAAATATATATTATATATAAATCTTACTTTTATAAATATTATATATATATTATAAATAAAAAATATTTAATAATATATTTTTATTATTTAGTAATCTATTTAATGTAAATATATTTAATATATCTTTAAGTAAGAAAAATTAACATTAAAATACTAAAAATAAAAAAAAATAAAATAAAAAACTTATATAATAAAAAAGATTTTATTATATAACTATTATAGTTTTTTTATAATTATTATAGTATAAAAATTAAAATAAATTAAACTCTTAATTATTAAAAATATAACTAGTTTTTACTATATATTTAAAAAGATTATTAATAATATATTTAAATATACTACTAATATCCTATTAATTTATTTATTAAAAATTTTTTTAATTCAGTTTTACTTAACTTTGTTTATATATTCAGTATAAAAATATATATATATTTCTTCTTTTTTAAAATTTCTTTTACTTATTTTAAGTTACTATAGCTATACTACTTTATTTAAAAAGTATATAAATATATATATTAATTTAAAACGTTTTTATTTAATTTATTATTACGTAATTACGCTAATATACGCTAATTAATTTAAAAATTTTAAATAAAATAAATATATAAATATAGACTGTAAACCTTTATAATATTATTATTATAGTAGACTTATATACTATATAATTATATATTAAAAAGATTTTAGTAAAGATTATTTAGTAACCTATTAACTTATTTAGTAACCGAAAAATTTAAAATTAATTAAATTATATATATTATTACCTAAAAATATAAAATTTATTTATATTTTTAGCTATATATTAAATTTATATACGTACCCTATACAATTTAAATATAGTTTAAAAAAAAATAAAAAAAAAGGTATTAAAATAAAAATATAGACGATTTTATATACTAAATATAAATAAATATATAGGTATAAAATATATAGTATAGGTATAGTATATATTATATTAATAGTTTAGTATAGGCTAAAACTAAAAATACTTATCTATTTAAAAAAGTAATCTTAGTTAACTAAAATTACTTACCTATTTAAAATAATAAATTACTTACCTATATACTTGCGTACTTAATTAATATTACTTAAAATTATTTATAGTTACACTAGTATATAAATAAATAAATTACTTTTTTAAATATATAATAATTTTAGTTAGCTAAGATTTTAGCGTATACTAAACTATTAGTATAATATTAATTTAGGTATTATAATACTAGATATTTATTTAAACTTAGTATAAAAAGCTATCTATATTCTGTTTAAATAATTTTTTAAATTTCTGTTTTTTAAGTAGTATTTAATTTATATAGGCTACGTATATAAATTAAATATAAATTTTTAAAAAGGTCTTTTTTATAAACTTTTATATAATAAAATATTATATAATATAATATACTTATTTTAATTTAAATTTTTAAATTACTAAATGGCTAAATAGGTTACTAAATACTAAAATAGGTTACTAAAAATCTTTTACTAAAGTTTTTTTAATATCTTATATAATAACTAATTAAAAATTAATAATTTAGTAATAGAAAATTCTCTATAATTAAGTAATTTTATAGTATATTTTAAAAACTTTTTATTAAATTTATTCTAGTTCTATTTTATACTAATTTAGTCATTTTAATATTAAGTTATTACTTATTAAAACTTAGTTTTTACGTAGATTTGGTAAATAAATATATAAATTACTAAATACGAAAAATATAATACTAAATATATAATTTTTTTTTATAAAATAAACTTTATAATATAAACTATTTTCTTCTATATTAATAGGTAATATATATTATTAATATTAAATTATATAAATATAACTATTTTAATTAAAAAATAAAAATATAGTTACTGATTATAATATAAGATTAATATTTTTTTAACATATAAATTATTATAAAAATTATATACATAAATTATAAAATTTAGTATTTTATATACTAAATAATTATAATTAACTAAAAAATAATATAAACTTAAAAAAATATAAAATTAAAATAAAAAATATTATAAAATAATAATACTAAATATTATATTATTAAAAAAATATAATTCAACTACTAGTAATTATAAAAAAATATAAAAATCATATTAGTTATAAAATATATATATATTAATAATAATTATTAAAAGTAGATTAAAAAAAATATAGGCCAGTCTAATAGTAACGTAGAATAATATAAAAATATATATACTTTTACTATATACACGAATATAAAACGGCGTATAAAAAAAACAATAATATATATATATATATATATATATATTAATTAAAACGGTTTTTTAATAAAGCTACTAATTATTTTAATTATATAATATATTTTAAGATTATTTTTATTAATAGTACTTAATATTAACTATATAATATTTATTTTTAATTATATTATATTTATATTTACTATTATTATTACTACTATTATTATTATTATTATTATTATTATTATTATTATTATTATTATTATTATTATTATTATTATTATTATTATTATTATTATTATTATTATTATTATATATTTTTAAAATAATTTAATTTATATTATATATTTTCTAATTTAAAAATAAATAAAAACTTAAAATATAAATTATAGTAAGTTTATATTCGTTTTTAAAGTAATAATTTTACTTATTATACTTATTAATTAGTAAATTCATTACTATACTACTACTACTATTTTGTCGAAGTTTTAAGGCATTAATCTACGTTTTTAACAATATCCTCCACCTACACGAATTTTTATAGACTTTGTTGCCGTTGTAAAACGGATTCTTGTTCAGGAAAAGCGACTTGCCCACCGCCTGCACCGTGTCGACGATACCGCGAGGCTGGACGTTGTCCGCCTCCTCCAGCTCATAAATTAGCACGTCATCGTCCCTAGCGACGACCCCACGCCGGTGGTTGGATCGCACCCGGTTAACACAGCCGTGCATCTCCTGCGCCGTGGGCTTGGAGCCGTCCTTCGGGAAGCCAGAGTAATGCTCCTGGATATATTTGGTGAGAGGCGAGTACTGCGGATCCATACCGCATGCGGGGAGGGCGGTAGCATACGCTGCGGCGGAGAAGTTGCTCACGGCCACGGCAATGCTGGTGGTGATACTTTGTTTCATGGTGTAAGCGTGCAAATTTGCGGTTTGTCGAGAAGGTGTCTCGTTGAAAGAGGATGGATGTGATGAGATGAATAGACAAGCGAGGACTTTTTGTTCGGGAGAGAATGGATGTGATGAGATGAAGAGGCGAGCGAGGACTTGTTGTTCGGAGAGACGCGGATTATGGAACCTCTTAAATGCTTTGCTAAGAGTCTGCCTCCCCCCTTCCTCTCAGGACAGACCGGACGCGGCGTCGTCCATGTCCGAAGCAGACACGTAGGCTAGATGGAGTAGCATGGGCTGTTCTGGCATGGTTGAGCAACTGGTGCGGACGGCGTGGACCGGCACAGCGTCTTGTAAGTCAAGGATTGCGGTGGATAGCGTCGATGGGGTCAGACCTGCGCTCTCCACGTGGATAGTATTTCCGTGCGCGTAGGACTTGTAGTAGAACGATTTGCCGCGCCGTCTTCGACCATGAAACAAGGCGGTGCGGCGTCGACTGATACGAGGCTGATCAATTAATGTTGGTATGGACGGGATGTGATGAGAGAGGCACATGCGGCGATCGAGGCGTAGGAACTCCCATAACCCACGCCTCAAGCTTCTGCGGCATGTGTACGTTCAAGCGACGCGGGAGGAGGCATAGGGCAACGGATTGAATGAGTCATGGTCTGTCTACGAAGGATCTCCAAGGCTAGCTAGGTTTCGTGCTGCTGCAACAGCCGTATGATCCTAGGGTTTCCCTTCTCCGCAGCCAATGCCTTTACCGTGGCTCGGTTACCATCCAGCAAGTCGGAGTCCTGCCTTGCGCCGCGTCGCAGAAGGAATTCCACCATGGCCTCTTGATCGTGCTCCACGGCCACATGGAGGGCAGTGCCGATTATGTCCGCGTCTTGGTCAGACAGATCATAGCGGAGGACCGCGTTCACGTCGGCGCCCGACTCGAGCAGGAGCTCTGCGGCTTCGATGGAACCCACTCTTGCGGCGCCTTCCAAGGCTGCCGATCCTTGCACCACTGCGCCGTGGTCGAGAAGCAACTGCATGATGGTCGTCGATCCGAGCTCAGCCGCCTTGTGGAGGAAGGTAATGGGGGGAAATCCATATATCCTATTTGGGTCCGCACCCTTGGCAAGCAGAAAGCGTATGAGGTCCAGTTTGCGCCAGAGAATGGCGATGCCGAGCGGCGACCCTACTCGCTCCACCTCGTGATTGAGTGCAAGACCAGCGTCCATGAGCGCCTGTATGACGTCGGGTACGCCTCCAGCAGCAGCACGATATACCACCAGGTCGGACATGGCTGCAGCAGCCCATTCCTGGGGGATGACGTCCCGGGGAGGGAGGACGAGTGGGTTCCAGGGACCGGACGCGCCCTGCCAGTGACTCCTTGGGAGGCTGGCCATGAGATGGCGAAGACTGTTGGTGTGGCCCGCGTAGGCAGCCTCGGCCATGGCCATCTTCATCGGCGGATTGGTTTCTTTGGCGTTGGGGAAGGTCAACAGGCGCGCGGTGCAGGCCTTGACGTCTGCCAAGGCGCCTCGCTTGGCCGCTTGGAGCAATGCTCGCCCAGCGTTGAGGACAGTCATGGTTGTGTATGTGCGAAGATGTAAGTGTATGTGTGCGCGTGTGTGTATATGCGTGTGTATATGTGTGTATATGTATCCGTGTGTGTCTGTGTGTGTGTGTGCTAATGGCTGAGACAAGTTTGTACGAATCCCGTGGTGCACGAGCACGTAACAAGATAGGTAGGGCGTTGCTGGTGGTATAGCACTGCAGCGTAGTAATGAGGCGATTAGTAGATACCTAACAGCGAGGAATTAAGAATATAATTACCTTTACCTGTATCTTTATACTAGATATAGTAACAGTATAAAATTATACTATAAATATTTCAAGCTAAAGCTTTAAACTATAGCTATTTTTTTAATATTTTTATGTATTTTTATATTTATTTATAAAAGCTATATTAACTTTATATATACTATATTCTTACTTAATATAAATAAATAAAAATAGAAATATTATAATTAGAGTCTATTATATATAGAATTTTTATATTTTATAGTTATATAGTAATAATTAAACTAATAAACTTATTAAACTATAATAATAATAATTATAAAATAATAATTATAAAATAAAAGTATTTATTATAAATAAAATTATAAATTATATTTAATATATTTAATATATAGTATATTTAAAATAGTATTTTAATTATATTTATATTAATAAATCTCTATTATTAGTTTTAGTAATATATAGGTAAAAGAATATATAATTTTATAAATATATTATTTAGTTATATATAATAATAATATTATAAATTAAAAGTTTTACTAATAAATACTTTAATATTATTTTATAGTTATTACTTTACTATTATTACTACTACTATTTAATAAATTATTTACTAAGTTATTACTTTACTAGTTATAAAATTTAAAAAATTTTATATTTAAAAGTCTTAGTTATAGTACCTCTATTTTATTTACCTATATTAAATAAGAACGTAGTATATACTAAGTTAATATAACTTTTATAAATAAAGGTAAAAAAATATATTATAAGTTTAAATTCTATTTTTATTTATACTAATTTACTTATTTAATTAATTTAGGTAAGATTTTAAACTTATTTTAATTAGATTAATCTATTACTTAGTTAGGTTAAATTAATCTCTATATTAGGTTAGCGTAGTAATCTATCCTAATATAAAAAAATATACTTAATTAAAAATTAGATTAGTGTAAATAAAATATTTAATTAGTTTATATTTACTACTTAGTTTACTAAAGGGTCGATTACTAAGTTATTTAAAAGATAAAATACTTTTCTAAAATAATTAAATTGTTTTAATATAAATAGCTTATATAAAAATAATTTTAATACATATATTAAAAAAATATAATACTTTTAAATTATTTTTTTTATATATATAGTCTACTCTATTAATAAATTAATAATAAATATATAACTTATATAAAAATATATTTTAAAATAAAAAACTAAATATAATTCTAAATTTAATAGTTTATATTTTATTTATTTTTATTATTATTTTTTTATTAAATATTTAGGTATATATTATTAAGTATATAAGTAGTATTAAAAGTATTATTAAATTATATAAAAATAATAATTTTATAATATAATAAACAATTTTTATTATTATATAAATATATTTTATATTTACTATATTATAGATATGCTTTAAACTACTATAATATATAATAATATATTTTAATTTATAAAATTTTTATAACTTTATAAATAATAATAATTATTGTATAACTACTTATTAAATTAAATTTTATAAGTATAAATATTATTAAAAGGCTATTATATTTTTACTTATAAATAGTTCTTTACGTTTTTTTATGTATTTTATTTATATATAAACGTTTATTAATACTTAAATATATAGATATACTTATATAATTTAAACTTATATTTACTTATTTATTTTTTTATTAATATATAGTAATGATTATATTTAGTTATAAAGCTATTATAGTATTAAATATATTTTATATTTATACACTGTCTATTATATAAAGTATATAATTTATTTTTAATTTTTATTATTATTTATAACTTTTTAATAAGCTATTATAACTTATTATTTTATAATATAACTATACTAATATTATATATATTTTTTAATATACTATATTTAAATACACTATATTAATATTATATAAGAAGAGGTAAGGTATAGTATTAAAATACTAGTTTAAGTAAAATATATACTAAAAAAAGTTATTTTTTTTATATAGATAAAAATATACATATATATATATATATAAATTATAAAAAATATTTTTATTATAGTTAGTATAAGACTTACACTTAAAACTATAGTATATAGCTTAATATATAGTTTAATATATAGCTTACCTAACTAAAGTTTAGTATACTAGTATAGGGCTACTATTACCTCTACTTTTTTTTAAACTAAAAACTATAGTACTACTAATACTATAATACGATAACTCTATTATATTATTATTAAGGTTATATAATACAATCTAGTATATTAATATAAATACTAATATAAATATTAATAAAATATTTATTTTTAGTAGTATAGTTTATAGAATATAATTAGTTAATATTTATTATAGATATACTAATAGTAACTTTACGTATTATAATTACCCTTTAGAATAAAACGATAATTAAGTCTTATATACCTATTTATAAAAGTATATTTAAAAATAACGTATACGTATAAGTAGTAAATATAGTTATAAAATAGTTACTATTAAGTATATAAGGATATACTAATAAAGTTACTAAAATTAATATTATAAAAGCCTTTAATATAATAAAAAGAAATTATAATAATACTATCTACTCCCTATTTACGAAAAATAAATATAAAGTAGTAATAATAGTGAAAAAAGGTATTAAATTATATATACTAGTATAGTACGTCTAAATATAGTATAATATAAATAAAAATATTATTAGTCTAGTTATACTATAAGATAATAAGTTAGAATAATTTATAATAAGCTTATATAAAAACAAAGTAATAGTAATAAAAAATTAATATATAAATTTAATACTTAAAATTATATATAGTATATAGATATAAAATGTGCTTCATATAGTAATAATAACTAAATTATATTAAATAATTTATTATTATTACTACTACTAGCGGCGGCGATAGCAATAGTAGATAATAAATATAAAATAAATATAGTAGAGAGTATATAGTAATAAAAAAAAATAAATAAGTATAAGTTTATAATATATAAGCGTATATAACTTAGTATTAGTAAGTATTTATATAGTAATAAAATATAAGTAAAGAATTTAGAAGACTATACTACGTATAAGTTTATTGCGTATACAGTTTATTACTTAATAGAGTTTCTTTACTGCGTTCGTACCCCTAAATCGAGGTCTAGGCGTACTTTTACTTTTTAATACTACGTATAAGTTAATAGTAGCTTTTTAATACTATTTATATTATTTTTTTACGTTTATCTATAGGAGCTGTATTAACTTAGTACTAGTATACTACGTATTTACTTAATATAAAGGTAGATAAAAATATTTACGGTATAATATAGGGTTTATTAAATATAAAATTATTTAAATTTTATAGCTAGTAAAGTAATAATTTAATAAATAACTTATTAGGTAATAGCTATAATAACGGTAGAGTAATAATTATAAAATAATAATCTATAAGTAGTAATAGTATATTCTTATAAAAGAAGAAAGTAACTAATAAAGTATTTATAGGTTATTATTTTAGGTAGAGTAGAACTATAGACCGTATACAGTGCGTTTAAAATAGTAAATATAATAGTTTTTTCTTCTTTTTATAAATACTATATATATATAAAGTTTAAAAATTTTTTTAATATTATTATTAGAACTATACCTTTTATTTTCTACTTTATTATATTTATATTAGTATTTTAGTATTTAATAATTAAACTACTAAGTAACTTTTAGTATATAATATAGGCTTTTACTAATAATAATAATTAGTTAAGTTATATTAAAAACTATTTAATCTTCTACTATAACGCTATATAAGAGACTAGTCTATTTAATAAACTAGATCCTTTAGTTAATATTATTAATTCTAATTTAATTTTAACTAATTTAATCCTAATACGTTTTTTTTTACTAAAAATAGACGTAATCTTTAACCTTAATAATACTTATAAGAATATTAAAGTCTATTTTAAATTATATAGTAATATAGTAGACTTTATAGTATAATAATATAAAAAAGATAAAATTTTTTTATTTAAAATAGAGAACGGCAGCGGCGGTAGTAGTAGTAATAGTAGTAATAGTAATAATTATAGTAGTAGTAGTATCTTAATAATAATAAAAAAAACGTTTTTAATATAATAAAGAAAGCGAAGCTTTAGTAAAAAAAGTTTATTAAAATAGTTAAAATTATTTAGGCGCGGGAATATACGTATAGGTAAAAGTAAAATAGGTAATAAATAATAAAAAAAAGAGTTCGCTATAGCACTATAAAGTAGTTATAAAAACTTACTATTAGAAAAGTTAATAATTATTTTAAAAAGACTAAAGGGCTCTATAGAGAAGGCGTTATTTAAATACTTTAATTACTATTAAATAGGTTATAAATTATTAGTACTAGTAAAAAAGTTATTATAGTTATTATATAAAAAGTTTATAAAAATAAGTTAATATTAATAATTACGTAATATAATAAAAATTGAATTTTAACTATATCCGGGAGAATAACTTTTTTAAGCCTATATCTTTTTTAGACTAGTGTCTCGACGCTATACTTTATCTTTCTTTATATAATAAAAATTTAAATAATTAGCCTAAAGTCGCGTAACGTTACGGTAATAACTTATAGAATAATAACTATTTATATTATATTAAAAAAAATTATTTAATTATTTAATATAAAGTAATAATTATTATCCCCTCCTAAGTAGGAGGCGAAAAACTATTTTACTTAAGTAACCTAAGTATAAAACTGCGTTATATTTACTAGAATTAATATATAGAGTTTACTATTACTTTAATAGTTTTTATTTAATATAGTTTAATTTAATTTTATAATATTATACCTTCTAAAGCGCTAAGGCCCTTAATATAAAATTTTTCCGCTGCTGTTACTAGCAGCTTTCTTTAATATTTAACGACCTAATAATAACCTCTTTACTAACTTTTAACTCTCCCTCTATAAAGATAATTTTTAAAGTACTAACAACTAATTTAAGCCTTTTTAGGTAATTTAAAGTATTATACGCTACTACTTTTATTTATTTTTACCTCTACTTTTACTATAAGTACTTACGCTTAGTAACTCTTCTACGCCTTTACTTTTACCTAGTTATTTCTTTTTTTACGTGTATATAAGTATATATTTTATACCTCCTCTAGCTATAGCTTAAAGTTATAAATCCTATCCCTATAATATACTATTAGCTTTTTTATACCTTTAGTAACAATTACTGTACGCTTTTAGAATAACCTATTAATAGCGTTATATAAAATAGTAAGGGCGTCTATCTAAATTATATACTACTTATAGACGGCCGTGTTACTATATACCTAAATAATAATATTAATTTTAAATATAGTAAGGGCTATTATACCTAGTTAAAAGAAGTATACGCGCTACTTAGGCTAGACGAAGTTATCTTTATATAATTTAATATTTTTAATTCTTAATTTAGTAATTTATAAAGCATAAAGGTATAGGTATTTATTTATAGTTATATAAAAGTTATATAAAGGGTTTACTTATATTTTATTTTTTAACGCCTTATTAGTTTTAATAGTAAAGCGTAAATACTATTTAAACTTCTTAGTATTAGATATAGTAATTAGGTAACTTTAATAATAAAAAAGTTATAGAATTTTTATATAGTTCTTTTATTATTTATATAGTACGCGCAGGTAACTATATTACGTTATCTACTCTCTATAGTACTTACTAAGTACCTACTAATATAAACTACTAGTTTAATACTAACCGCTAGCCTACTAGTATACTTATTATTTAATTAAGCAGCTGTTTGAATAGATATTATTTTTTAAAGTTAGTTTTTATAAATTAGCTTTTAATTATTGCGTATATAGTTTAGTACTTAATAGAGTTCTCTTACTATATTTATACTTTTAGATTAAGGTCTAGGCGTACTTTTACTTTTTAGTAATAATTATTATTTATAATAAATAATGCTTTAAAGATACTACTATATATTATAGTAATAAAAATAGTTTAATACTTTTATTTACTATTATAATAATTTTATATATTAAGATTTTTTATTATTTTTACTATTAATAAGTAAATAGTAAATAGTTTTATAATATTTTTTTACTATATTAAAATCTTTTATAATATTAATTCTTTTATTAGTATATATTTATATATTTAATAATAATTATTTTATAGTTATCTATATTACTTATATATAAAGATAATTATTACATAAATATTTAAAAATAAATATATAAGTTTTAATTATAATTTTATTTATAAAAGTAATTATTATATATTAAGTTACTATTAGTATACTGATAATAAATATTATATAATAATATTTTATACACTATTAAAAATAAATACTATATTAGTATTTAAATTAATATTTAAATTAATATATTATTATTTATTATATAACTTTTAAAATAATATAATAAAGTAAGCGTAGTATAGTATTCTTAATACTATAATACTTTATTTTTTCTTTTTAAAAAAAGTAGAAGTAATTATAATCCTATATTAATATATTAAATTTTAGTATACTAATTTATATACTAAGTTATATATTATAGTTATAGGTCTATTAAATAAAATAAAAATTTTTTATTTTTATTTTTGTATAGGTTTATTTTTTTACTAATATTTAGGAAAATTATATTTTTTTATTTTAATTTTTTTAGACTAGTATTTTAATATTTTACTTTATCTCTTTAAATAAATGAATAAAATAAATAAAAAAAAATATATTTTTATAAATTTATATAAAATAAATTACTATATTTTAATATACTAGATTAATTACGTTTTAAATATAAAATACTAAATAATTATATTAGTATTATAAGTACTATATATTAATTACCTATAAAAAAATAAAATTATTTAAATATAGTTATATTTTAAAGTCCTATATTAGGTTTTTCTAAGTTTTTAAAAGGTATATATATATAAGTAAAATTTTTACTATCCTCTTTTAGCGCTAGTATATATTATTTAACCTAAATTTTTATAAAATTTTATTATATAATAATAGATTTATTTTATTTATAAAAATTAAAATATTATTTATATAATCACTATTTACGTATTATATTATTAATATTTTAAAATATTAAATAATATTATACGTTTTATAAATTAAAATTTTTATTTTTTTTAAAATCGTACTAAAATTTCTAAAACTTAAATATAAAGTTTAACTACTTTTAAAAGTAATTAATACACTTGTTTTTATTACTATACTAGTAGGCCCTTATTTATTTAATTATAATTATTTTTTATAAAACTATTTTTTTACTATTAGTAAGTTAGTTATATAACTATTAAAAGCTTAGCTTTAGTAACCATTTAATAATTATTTTTAAAATTATTTTTTTATATTTATTTATAGGACTTATATTAACTTAGTATATACTATATCCTTACTTAATATAGAAATAAACAATAATAAAAGCGTTATAACCTAAAGCCTATTAAATATAAAATTTTTAGATTTTATAACCAGTAGAGTAATAACTTAATAAATATCTTATTAGGCCATAGCTATAAAAATAGTAGGTAATAGTAGAGTAATAACTATAAAAAAATAAAAAAAATAGTTATAAATTATAATTATTTTAGATAGAACTATAGATAAATCTATATACTATATAATTTATTTAAAATAGTAATTATAATAGTTTATTCTTCTTTTTATAAATATTATATACTTAAACCTAATAAATTTTTTATTAGTATTATTATATTTATAATATTAGTATTTTAGTATCTAATAATTAATTTATTTAATAATCTCTAATATAATAAAGGCATACACATACTCCTTCTTTTTTAAAACCCCTTTTGGTCGCCTATACAGCCACCGCAGCCACACCCTTTTATTTAGTTAATATACAAATATAATCTCTAATATATAGTATAGGCTTTTATTAATAATAATAATGAATTAAATTATATTAAACACTACTTTAACTTCTATTTTTAGGTATTAAAAAAGGCCGATTTATTTAATAAACTAAATTCTTTAGTAAATATTTATAATACTAATTTTATTCTAATATACTCCTCTTTATATAAAATAATTATAATTTTAAAACAGAATTATACCTATAAGAATACTAAAGTCTATATTAAATTATATAGTAATATAGTAGATTTTATAGTATAATAATATAAAAAAAATAGAAGTTTTTAATCTACAATAGAAAATAGAAGTAGTAGTAGTAGTAATAATAATAGTAGTAATAATACTTTAATAATAATAAAAAAATATTTTAAAGTAATAAAAGGAGTGAAACTCTAATTAAAAAAAGCTTATTAAAGTAATTAAAATTATTTAAACGTGGGGATATACGTATATATAAAAGTAGAATTTTAAAATAAATAGTAGGTAGTAAAAAAAGACTACACTATAGTACTATAAGGTAGTTATAAAAGCTTACTATTAAAAGAGTTAGTAGTTATTATAAAAATACTAAAAATCTTTCTAGAGAATACTTTATTATATTTTAATATTTTAATTATTATTAAAAAGATTATTAGCGCTAGTATAAAAGTTATTATAGTTACTATATAAAAAATTTATTAAAAGTTAATTAATTATGTAATATAGTAAAAGTTTAAATAGTTAACCTAAAGTTATATAATATTATAGTAATAATCTTAACAAAAATAACTAGTAAAACTATATAAATATAATAAATTATACTATTTAATAGTTAAGTTATAATAATTTATATATTATTTATTTATTACCTATTACTTTTTATTGTTAATAAGCTTTTATAATTTTAAATATATTAACTCTATTAAAAAGTAATAAGTACGTCTAGATAATAAACTAGGGGTATAAACGTAGTAAAAACACTTTATTAAATACTAAACTATATACGTAATAATTAAAAGCTAAAATAAAAATTAATTAAGAATAATATCTATTTAATAAGCTACTTAATTAAATAATAAATATATTAGTAGGCTAGTAGTTAGTATTAAACTAGTAGTTTATATTAGCGGATACTACGGTACTTAGCGTAACATAATATAATTATTTTAAGGACTACGCGTATAGTATAAATAGTAGAAAAACCTATATAATTATAATATAAACTTTTTTTATTATTAAAGTCGCCTAATTACTATATTTAATAAGTTTAAATAGTACCTACACTTTACAATTAAAACTAGTAAGGTATTAAAAGATAAAATATAAATAAGTTTTTTATATAACCTCTATATAACTATAAATAAATATTTATATTTTTACGCTTTATATATTGCCGAATTAAAAATTAAGGATATTAAAGAATTATATAAAGGCAACTTTATCTAGCCTAAGTAGTATATATACTTCTTTTAGCTAGGTATAGTAGCTTTTACTATATTTAAACTTAGTATTATTATTTTAGTATATAATAATTTAGCCGTTAAGTAGTAGTATATATAGTAAATAAACGCCCTTATTACTTTATATAATACTATTATTAGGTTGTCTTAAAAGCGTATAGTAATTATTACTAAAAATATAAAAAAGGTAATAATATACTATAGGGATAAGATTCGTAATTTTAAATTATAACTAGAGTAAATATAGAGTATATATTTATATATATATAAAAAGAAGAACTAGGCAAAAGTAAAAGCGTACAAAGATTACTAAGTATAAATACTTATAGCAGGCAGTAGTAATAGTAGTAGTATTTTAAAATATATAATTTTTTAAATTATAACTAGTAAAGGCGCCTAAAAAAACTTAAATTAATTAGTACTTTACTAGGGATTAAAATTATTCTTATAGAGGGAGAGGTAGTAAAAAGATTATTATTATTAGATTATTAAGTATTAGAGAAAGCTGCTAGTAATAGTAGTAAACAAATTTTATATTAAGGGCTTTAGCGCTTTAGAAGATATAATATTATAAAATTAAAATAAACTATATTAAATAAAAACTATTAAAGTAATAGTAAACTCTATATATTACTTTTAGTAAATATAACGCAGTTCTATACTTAGGTTACCTAAATAAAATAGTTTTTCGCCTTCTACTTAGGAGGGATATTAACTCTATATAGCTATTCTTTATTACAGGGGCGTAAAACGAAAAACAGTTAATTAAAAAAGATATCTTTTTAAAAATAATATAACTTTCTAATTAATAACTCTAAAGATACGAAAAAAATACCGTTTTAATAAAAAAAATAAGAAAATTCTATTTACCTTATTAGGATAAGCTTACTAAGAGGTTTAGAGGTAAAAATAAATAAGTAAATATAAAAGTTTTTTAGAATCCTACTTTAAGTTAGTATAACTGTTTATTTAAGGTGGATAATTAGCTGATTTTTATATATATAATAATAGATGCTGGGTTTAATTAACGTATTAAATATTTTTATATATTTATATATTAATTATATAATTATATATAAAACTCACTTTTTTACATTTGTAATAATAAACTAGTAAATAATAAATTTCTACTAATTAATATAGAAGCCTTTAGCTTCTATAACTACCTTATAATAGTTAGGAAGAAATAAAATATAGTTATTAATAACTTCTTATAGTATATTATTCTACTTTTATATAATAACTCTTTTAAAGGCCTCTATACTTTATAAACTAAATCCTATATCTAAATTAGCCTTTTTATTTTTATTTTGCACTTATTTTAAATAACTATATATATTTTCTATAGAGGCTAAATTAGGGCTATAGGCTAGGTAAGAAAATAAAGTAATTTTATTATTTTTACACTAGTTTAAAACGTCCGTTGTTTTATAAATAGGGACGATATCTTATTATACTTACTAGCCTATATTAATATTAATATAAAGCTTATAATTATAATAAAATATAATAATATATATATTTATATATATATATAAGTATATTATTAAAAAAAGGGGTAAAAAAACTTTATATGACTTATCTCTATTTATAGTTAGTTTAACTTTAGGTATAAATATTTTATTTATTTTATCCTTACTAGTATAAGAAGTAAAAGAATTAGGTATTTTAATAAATACTAAATTACTTTTACCTCCTACCTAAATTCCTTTCTAAACTTATAGGGTAAAGTCTCGGCCTATAACATAATTAATATAATTAATATTAAAAAATTAAAACTATAGCTTACAAATAGATAAAAAGTTAAATATTTTAAAAATTTAAAAAGTTAAAATAATTTACCTTATAATTAGCTAATAGCTAGTTCCCTTCTAACTTTATTATTACCCCTTTTTCTATAATATTGTCTATTCTGTGATTCCTTTTATATTACTAACTTTGTAGAATATATTATTATTTTCACATTTATATTTTTAAGATTTTTTATATTCTCTTTAGCCAATTTTAATCTATTTTTAGTATTTTCTTTATTATTTATTAGTTTGTTTTTTACTTATATTAAGAGAGTAGTCCACTTCCTTTAAAATAGATTATAAAGTCCTTTTTATAATATTTAGACTATTTTCTATTAATAGTCTTTTATTTTCTTATTTAGCACTTCTAGTTAAGTCTCTATTAATAACTCTTTTATCTTTTAGAGTTAACTTTAAAATTCGGCCTTTTTTAATTATTTTTATATTATAATTATCTTTCTCCTTCTTTTTAAAATGTTGTATAGTATAATATATACTAGTAGAAAACTTATTTAATATAATAGCAATTAAACTAGATAAATTATTTACTTTTAAATAACGTTAAACTTAAAATTTAAGTTTTAAGATTTTTAGCTGCATTTTAAGGAAATAGGAGTTTAAGTTTATAAAAGTTAAAAGATATTATAATATACTATAATGTTAATAATATATTACGTAATTAGTAATTATATAAGCCTTAGTAATATTTTTATAATAAATAGAATATTATTATTAGATTACTAATATACTTTAAAAATCTAGTTACGTAACCTATACCAGACCTAAAATAGTATAGTTAAAATTTTAGTTAAATATATTACTAACTAAAAAGTTATAAAAATATAAAATAGGAGTTAAAAAATTACTATATTTAGGTAATTTTAATTATTAACTTATACATACTAATTAGTAATTAAAATAGTAAATAAAATCTGTCTAATATTATTTTTATAATACTATAATTTACGTATTTTTAGAATTATTATTTAATATTATATAAATTATTAAAAAAGATAACTTTTTAAATTAACGCTTTTTTGTTTTACTCCTCTATATTACTTTTTACTCTTTACGCTTTACGCTTAGCACTTTAAATAAAATATTTAATATAATTTTATACTTTTTACTTATATAATAACCCCTCAGATTTTTTAAATTTAATTATATTTTCTTAATTAATTTATATAAAGAGAGGTAATATATAGCGTTAGAGACACTAGTTTAAAAAAAAGTATAGAGTAAAAAGAGTTATTTTCTTAAATATAGTTAAAAAATAAGCGTATATATAAATTGTTCCGGCAAGATACCTTAGAGTATACGTTATTAGCTTATAAAGCTCTTTAAAATAAAGGATTTATTTCTCCTTTATATATATATAATACGGCTCTTTACTACTTTTTTTTATATAACTAGTCCCTATACTATAATCTTAGAATTTGGTAATTTCTAGCTCGTTTTTCCTCCACACAAATTATAAAAAATATTTTTATTTTAGTTAGTATAAAACTTAAACTTATAGTTTTAGCGTATAGCTTAATATATAGCTTAATATATAGTTTAGTATACTAAAGTTTAGTATACTAATAGTATAAAACTACTATTACTTTTTTTTTTAAATTAAACTATTATAGTACTACTATACTATAATACGCTCTTCTCTTTAGAGTTATTACTATAATATTATATGATTTTAGACTAATTATTTATATTTTTACTATATTACGTAATTATTAATACTAACTTTTCATAAACTTTTTATATAGTAATTATAATAACTTTTCTACTAGCGCTAATAACCTATAACCTTTTTAAATAAATAGTAATTATAATATTAAAATATAGTATAGTACTTTCTATAAAATTATTTAATTATTTTATATAAGGCTTCTTAAATTTAAACTTTTATATAACTACTTTAGGGTGCTATAATATATTTTTTTAATACTTACTCTACTCTTATACGTATTATATAAAGAGAGGTAAAGTATAGTATTAAGACACTAGTCTAAAGAAGATATATACTAAAAAAAGATATTCTCCTATATATAGTTAAAAAATAAGGGTATATAAAAATTATAAAAAAAGTTTTTACTCTTAAACGTATACCTAAGTAATTTTAACTATTTTTAAACACTGTTATTTTTTAGAGTTTTACTCGTTTTCTTTATATATTGTAAAAATTCTTTTTTTATCTTTTATTTTACTCTCTATTTTATTCTTTATTTTACTCTTTATCTTACTCTTTACTTTACTTAGTAAGTCCTTAGTTCTTTTAAGCTACTATTTTACTAATTTTATTATATTACTATATAAGCATAAGTCGTAAATATTGTTAAGATTAAAAATTTTTATATATTTAACAATTAAGAGCCGTACGGTAATTAACCTAAAATTAAAAATATTAATAAAATAAAGTAGTACTTTAAAAAGACTAGTGTGTTTTATAAGCTTATAATAATATTTTAGTATTAACTAATTCTTTATATAGCTCTACTAGTTATCTAAATTTTTAGTAAAAGTTAAAATTACTATTAATTTCTAGCTAGAGTTAATAGTTATAATTATTAAGCGCCTTAAAGTAGACTTTAAAGTCCCTTTAGTTATAATAATCTATAAAAGAAATAGAAAAAAATTATTTTAAACAGTATAATATAGCGTAGAAGAAAAAAAAATATAATTTAAATATATTATATATAGTCTATAATTTTATGTATAATTTTATTTATATACTGCTATTACTACTAGAGTTTAATAAGTTATTAGTTAAGTTATTACTTTACTAGTTATAAAATTTAAAAAGTTTTATATATAATAGGCTGTAGATGATAATATTTTTATTATTTTCTCTAACGCTATATTAAGTTAGGACATAGTATATACTAAGTTAATATAGCTTTTATAAATAAATATTAAAAAATAGTATAATATACTTACTTTACTATAGTATTATTATTATTATTAACGTTATTATATAATTAAATTTTATATATTAACGTAGATACCAGCGTAAATATTAAGATAAATATTCGCATAGTATATATTATTAGTAACTTATAAAGTATAGTTAGATAATATTTATAAATATATATTAAAAAGAAAATACTATAATATTACTTACTATTTACTTACTAATAAGAGAGCTAAGTATAAAGTAGTAATAATAGTAGAAAAACCTATTAAACTATATTTACTAGTATAATATATCTAAATATAATATATTATAAATAACTATATTTCAACTATATTAGAAGGTACTAAGCTATAATAACTTATAATAAAATAGTATAAAAAACAATAGTAGGAAAATAAGAGATAAACTTTATATTTAAAATAATAAAAAGTATGTAGTAACAAAACGTACTTAATACTATAGCAACTACTAAACTATACTAAGTAATTTACTATAAAGAATAGTAGGTAAAGGCTAAAACGGGTATAATAGCTACTACGTATTAATAAAAAATAAAAAATAAATATAGATTTAGATTACGTATACGTCTAAGCATTAATAGGTATTTATATATTAATTAAGGTAGAGGATTAAGACAACTATACTATATATAAATAAATAGTAGCTCGTTAATACTATTTATATTATTTAAAAAAAATTAGCTTAATAGTTAAATATAAAGTAATAATTATTATTTATAAAACTATAAAGATACTACGCTTTATTAATTATTAAATATAATATTTATTTTATATTTTTAATTTATATATTATTTTAGTACTAATTAGCAGTTTTATAAGAGTTTTATTTATTTAAATTTATAATTTTAATATTCTTAGTCTCTTTAGGCTTTAGGTTTTAGTTTACTATTTTTTAAAATATTAATAGTTATAATATTTTTATAATTCTTTTATAAATAATATCTACAATATAATATACTTTAATAGTAATAATAGTTTAGTAAATACTAGAATTATACTTTATTAATTACTTAGTATTTAGTTATTAAATAATTTTTTACTAAATATTAATATGGATTTTTATAATTATTATAATATTAATTTATCTATAACGTAGATTTTAGTATAATATATTTATAATTATGAAAATTTTAATAAACCTAAATATAAATTTAAATCTAGATCTAAATTTAAATCTAAACTTAGTTTATTTTATATTATAGACTATAGTATATATTAGTTACTAATTATTAACTACTATAATTATAAAATAATTTATTATAGTAAAGGCTATTATAAAAATTATTATATAAAGTAGTTGTAATTTATTTTATAGTATATTATTAATATAATATTTTTACTAATTTTTATTATTGTACCTAATTTTTTTTAGTAAAAGTATATGTAAAATTACTAACTGTAATATAACTAGTAGCTTATTAGTTTTAGTATAGTATTTTTATTATTTCTTTTTATACGTCTTCCCGTTATTATATATATAATAACAATATATATGTTCTTATACTATTAGTTTACTTCTAGGATAGTATATATTCTTTTAAATTTACTTTCTATAATTTATAATACTATAACTTTAAATAAGTACAAAATGTAGTTATTATATTATATAATATATTAATATTAAAGAAAATAATAATTATAATGTAAAAATATTAATAAAGACTATATTGTTAACTTATCTTTAATTAATAAAGAGTTATTAATAAAAATTTAACTAAAAATGCCAATAACGAAAATAAAGTAATATTAATAAAAGAGAGTCTAAATATTAAGGAAAAAGAGTATAAATATTATAAATAAATTTTTATAATATTTACTAACATAAAAAAGTATTGTGTAAATATAATTACTAAATATATATTTATAAAAAAAGAAAATACTAAAAAATAGAATAAAAATATACTATAAAATATATAAAGTATATAAGTATTAAAAATCTAAAAAAATAATAATAGTTTTTAATAAGTTAGTAATAGAAAAGAAAAAAATTATATAAAAAATATTAAAAAAAAAGTTATAATAAAATTTATAATATATTATTTTTTAGATAATTATACATTAAGTAATTTTTTTTTTTTATAAATTATATTTTTTATTTTTTATTATTTTTATACTTATTATTATTATTATTATTATTATTAATTAACGTACTTTACGAGTTTTATAAAATAATAGTCTAATATAATAATAAAAACTTAATAAATACTAAATAGCTTATATATAATAAGACTATATATCAGTAATATAAATGTTAAATTATTAATAATTATAGTCTTTTCATTTAGGAAAATCGTAGTATTTTACTAAATATAATAATACTTATACTTTAATTTATATTTATAATTAGCAACTACTTATAATTATATATAAAATAATTAGTTAATCTAGGTACTACTAGATATTTAAACTTTAAAACTAATAAAGTTATTAAACTAGTATTTAGAGTCTATAATATTTAGTCTTAATATAAGTCTAGTTATTTACTTATATTTTATATTATATTATCTTCTACTTAGTAAAGGCTTACGAAAGATTTATTTAGATTTTATAAATTATTTTATATTATTACTATTCCCGCTATTTTACCTTAGGTTACTAATAAAAACTTATTACTTATCTTTATTATAAACACGCTTTTTATTACTAAAATTATTTTAAAACTATATAGGAATACTATAATTTAATTTTTAAACAGAGTCTATAATATTTTAGTAATTAATAAATTTTTCTATAAGTAACTTATTAAAATAATACTTAAGATAGCTACTAGCTAAACTAAAAAGTAAAAATTTATTAGTTTTTATAAATTTAATTATATACTTAGCGTATACTACTAAAAGGACTAATATATAAAAGACAGCTTTTTCATGTAAATAAAATCTATAATATATATATAAAAAATAAAATAAATAAATAGTATTATAAACTTATACTAAGTCTTAAATAATATTAAAATTAAGTAAATAAAATAATAGGTATCTAAAGGTATACACGTAAAATCTATAATATATTTAAATAAGTAATATATTATTATAGGACTAAATAATACTAAGTATACTTTTATTTTTAATTAGTAGGTATTACTAATTAGTAGTAAATATTAATTGTTTTATTTATAGGCGACGCGAGAACTAATAATAATAACTATAGTTATTTTTTTATAAAGCTACTAAATAAGCTAAGTATATATATAATTTATTTTAGTAATCCTTTATAGTATTATTATTTTAGTAAAAAATTTAATAAATAGTATAAAAGTTTATATAAAATTAAATTAAAATATATTACTTTATATTATATAATAAGATTATAATAATATAACTAATTTACACTATTAGTAAACAGAGTAAAATAAAATAAAAATAAAATATAAAAATATAAATAATCTTTCTTTTAAAGTTATTAGTATAATATTACGTAATTTTAGACAAGCTATTTAAACTTATATTATATTATATTATTAACGCTACCTCTTAGTAAAGTTCTTATATACTAACTATAATAACTTATAATTATAAAGAATTTTTTTACTAGCACTTCCCGTAGGACTTTTTAGTTCTCTTAAAATAATTACTAACTCTCTTAATAGTAAGTTTATATAACTACCCTATAGTACTATTACCTATTCTTTTTTTATTACCTACTATTTATTTTAAAACTCTAAAGC